>JAXLNO010004412.1:453181-728017 GCA_038087875.1 Malacoraja senta | reverse complement strand
CAGAAGGCGCTGAGGTTGCGGCCGGTTCCGCGGTCCGGCCCGGTGGCCGCTCACAGCACCCGAGCTACCTCTACCCCCCGGCCTCAATGCGGTGGCATTGCACGCCTCCGTGCAAGGAGCGTTGCAAGTGGCATGATTCCGACCGCATCCTTCACAACACTCCTGCCCTCCCCGCAACTTTACCCTGGGCCAGACTCCCCAAACGCTGTGAAAGGAACTCTCCCCCCCCCCCCCCCCCCCACCCCACCCCAGGAAATACGGTATTTAAAAACATATAGCACTAAGAAATGTACTTACCACATTATTGGTACATGAACTCCATTCTTCTCTCTTTGTTTCCTGAGATACTCTTCAGATAATGGCAATCCATATTTCAAAAACCCGCCAAGAAACTAGCTCTGCGCATGCGCCTGCGTAGTACAGCAAAGGCAGAATTTATGCTGCCTTCAGCTCCCCTTGAAATTGACGGCTTGAAGCAGCCCTGATGGCACGTGGGCTGCACATGCCTTCGCGTGTGGCAAGTGCTGCGGATGAAAGGCACAGAGAATTATGCTTACCTAAGAGATCGCTCTCTTAGATAGGCATAATTCTCCCATGCCTTGACTATTTATATTTAGTAATTACCATTTTATAATTTTAGTCAGGGTAGGCAGTGCCTACCTTGCCTACCCTGACGGCACGTGCCTGGTCCAAGCGCAGGCTTGGCGATCGCTTCGCTCAACACCTCCGCTCGGTTCGCAATTACCAACCTGATCTCCCGGTTGCTCAGCACTTCAACTCCCCCTCCCATTCCGAATCCGACCTTTCTGTCCTGGGCCTCGACCATGGCCGGAGTGAGACCCACCGTAAATTGGAGGAGCAGCACCTTATATTTCGCTTGGGCAGTTTACACCCCAGCGGTATGAACATTGACTTCTCCAATTTCAAGTAGTCCCTGCTTTCTCCTCCCCTTCCCAGCTCTCCCTCAGCCCACTGTCTCCGCCTCTTCCTTTCTTCTTCCCATCCCGCCCACCCTCACATCAGTCTGAAGAAGGGTCTCGACCCGAAACGTCGCCTATTTCCTTCGCTCCATAGGTGCTGCCTCACCCGTTTCTCCAACATTTTTGACTACCCATTCGCAGAATTTCTGTTATCCCACTTTCCTCACCCACTCCCTACATATTAGGGGCAATTTTACAGAGACAAGTTAACCTACAAAGGATGTGGGAGGAAACCCACACGCTTGCAGGGAGATTGTGCAAATTCAACACAAACAGTGCCCGAGGACAGGATCAAAAACAGATCTCTGGCATGTGAGGCAGCAAGTTTACCAGCTGTGCCACTATATTTTGTTTTCCAACACACACAAAATTATACGTTGATAACTTTGGTTCCAAAAAAAAGAAAATATCAATTTTCAGTCTTAAATCTCCAAGTGACGCTATGTCCCTCTTTACAGCTACTGTATTTTAATTCAGACAAGACTATGGGGCAGTACATTGGCCATAAAGTTGCTGCCTAATAGTGCAAGAAACCCGGAATTGATCCTGGGTGCTATCTGTATGGAGTTTGCTCCTTTTCCCTTTGATCTCATGGGTTATCTCCATGTGCTCTTGTTTCCATCCACATTCCAAAGGTGTGCAGGAACCTATTTCAGACCCAACCCAAAACGTAATATTTTCCTTTTGTCCAGAGATTCTGTCTGACCTATTGATAGATATATATATATCATTGATTTCATAGGATCATAGGATTTCATTGATCTAACTGGGACGTGAGAATAAAACACTCTTGACACGTCGCTAATGTGTGGGATAGAACTAGTGTACGGGTGATCGGTGGTCGGCGTGGACTCGGTGGGCCGAAGGGCCTGTTTCCACGCTGTATCTTTAAATTAAACTAAAAACACTAAAACCAGAGGGAGTCTAAAGAAGGGTCTCTACCCGAAACGTCACCCAATTTCTACCATCCAGAGTTGCTGGGTGCTCCATGGAGTTCCCCCACACAATTAAAGCATAGAATATTCTGCACCCTACTGCGTCAACCCAACCAGACGCAATTAAATTTAAGGTAGCTCTTTTTTCCCCCCAAGAACCCTTTTTTGCTTAAGTTCAAGTCAAGAGTCAAGAGAGTTTTATTGTCATGTGTTCCAGATAGGAAAATGAAATTCTTGCTTGCTGCAGCACAACAGAATATGTAAACATAATACAGAACAGGAGATAAAAGTTCAGTGTGTTTATATACCATAGACTTAGGACGACAGATGGCGCAATGGACTAAGTGTTCGGCTGGCAACCGGAAGGTAGCCGGTTCGAATCCCGCTTGGAGTGCATACTGTCGTTGTGTCCTTGGGCAAGACACTCCACCCACCTTTGCCAGCGTGTGAATGTGTGTGAATGTGTGTGAGTGATTGGTGGTGGTCGGAGGGGCCGTAGGCGCAGATTAGCAGCCACGCTTCCGTCAGTCTGCCCCAGGGCAGCTGTGGCTACAGAAGTAGCTCACCACCACCGAGTGTGACTGAGGAGTGAATGAATAATGCGATGTAAAGCGCCTTGAGTGTTAGAAAGGCGCTATATAAATCTCATCCATCATCATCATATATATACAGTAAATAAACAGATAAAATGCAATAGGCTGTTATTGTTCAGAGTTTGGAGTTTGGTGATGGACCCACCATCACCTCCAGTTTAAATTCCATTTAGAATATTTTTGGAGGACCAGGAAACCAGAAGCAAAAGTTACTCCAGCTCCAGGGTGTGATTCTGCGTTGGTTTTCAGCGTTCGCGGCAAGGTGACGACCGGACAACAATGGCGGTTAGATCTCCCACAATTGAAAGTGAGGGAGAAAGTGCCCAGCGCCAACCACTTGCCGTGGCAATGTGCATGAGCAGGTCAGCCGATGATGTGCTGACAGTGGTTGTGCACATGTGCAAGAGGGGATGTGCTGGCCGTAGCAGTGCGCATGTGCAAGGCGGCCGGCCATGCCAGCGGATGAGGAGCGAGCGGAGACTCGGCGGCCCGGACACGGGCGGAGATGGAGAGTGTCAGTGAGAGAGAGAGAGAGAGACGGGGGGGAGGGGGGGCCCCACTCAGAGTTGAATGCCAGGTGTGAAGCCTTGGCCGGAGGCCCCTAGATTTCGAGACCCGAGCGCGCGCGCTCTCTCTCTCTCTCTCTCTCTCCCTCTCCCTCTCCCTCTCCCTCTCCCTCTCCCTCTCCCTCTCCCTCTCCCTCTCCCTCTCCCTCTCCCTCTCCCTCTCCCTCTCCCTCTCCCTCTCCCTCTCCCTCTCCCTCTCTCTCCCTCCAAAATGTTGCCTATTTCCTTCGCTCCATAGATGGTGCTGCACCCGCTGAGTTTCTCCAGCAATTTTGTGTACCTTCACTTTATATCTCTCTCTCTCTCTCCTACCCCCTCCATCTCTCTGTTTCTCTCTCTATCTATCTCACCCCCTCTCCCACTCACAGTCTCTCTCAAAGATAGGGGGTGTGCACGTAAGGTCACTGGGTCATAGGGCTTGACGCACGGAGCCGCTCAATCCATCTGGAGGACATCCGTAACTTCCGGTATATGTTATTAATGCAAGAAACGCGTTAAAAAACGCCAAAATGGTGAATTTTTGCGCTGTAAAAAATTGTGGAAGTCGGGGTAAGCATGAGAGACATATACCCAACTTCAGAATTCCAAAAGTGAAGCGAAATGAAGGTAATGAGAAGCGAGAGCTGAAGGGACAACAGCAGCTAAAGTGCTTGGAGAACATTGGCCGTGCAGATATCGGAATTGAAAATATTGAGAATTATCGCGTTTGCTCACTGCTTCATCAACAGTAAGGCATTATTTGTGTTTTTTCTTGATTGCTTTGGTATCTAAAAAGACTCCAAAGTGATAAATCTGGCTGTAAAGTTTGCTTCAGAGGTGTTTTCTTTTTGTATGTAAAAACCCAAGAGAACCATGGGCGATTTTAACATTTTACAGCCAGATTTATCACTTCTGAAACTTTTTAGATGCCAAAGGAATCAAGAAAAAATACAAATAATGCCTTAGTTGATGAAATGCAGTGAGCAAACGGCCAATGTTCGTCAAGCACTTTGGCTGTTGTTGTCCCTTCAGCTCTCGCTTCTATCTAGGTATGTTACAAAACTTACCTTCAGTCGCGCTGTAATTCTGCCACTGGCCGTGTGCGCGATTTTGGCGCCTTTAAGGGGGGGGCGGGGTTAAAACGCGGTTTCTCCTTCCTTGTCCTGGAAATATTTTGTTGGAGTACAAAACTTCGCTGACAAAATCGTTCCTACCGGCGATTTGTGAATTAAAAAAAAAAATTAAATCGTCAATGTCAGCGCTACAGTAGTTTTAAAAGCAGCTCCTGAAGCGTCAACGCCAATAACGGGGACGGATTTCACACAATGGATAGGTAAACAAAAGTGCTTTCTTTAAATGTATAAAAGTGCTTCTTAAGAAGCCTTTAATTCACATTTTGTCATGCGACACGGTGATTTTATTCCCCGAATTAACGGCAGTATTTTTCATGCCAATACGGGGTTAAATTCACCGCAAATTAACGTTCCAAATGATCGCGTTCCAGAAATTCTCACTCGCAAAATGAATTAAATCCCCATTAATTTACAGGTATTAAACATTCAATTCCTTCCATTTGGCCTGTAAATTCATGAAAATTAGATTTAAAAATTATGTTATATTGTGAATTATTGTGTGAATGTTATTTGGACACTTAGGCTATTTAAAAATGTTAATCTATTCTTAAGAAAATGATAGATGTTTAGATCTAGTAATTGAATTTTGTAATTAGCTACAATTAGGTAACTAACTAATTATATGCTTTACTTTCATGTCTTCGAAGTAAGATTGTTTCATATTTGTTTCAGAATGCTTCAATCTATAATACCTGAAAATTTCTTTCAGTTACCATAATTTTTAAGAAAGTTATGGGCTTTTAACTGTCCTCGATCACAGCTTTTGTGTTAAGTCAATGGAAAAGCAATAGGGAACAAGGTGCTAATTTCTGAGTATGATAATGGCCATAACTTTTTTAATACTGAAGATATGAAAGTGAATTAAGTGTCAAATTAAACTTCTTTTTATGCTTTATCTGATGGGATAAATTGCAGACTTTATTTTTTAAATCTCAAAATTTTGTAACATTGCTATTCTATCTGCCGTCATTTCTCCTCACTTTTTGAATTCTGAAGTAGGCTAAATGTCTCTCACGCTTATCCCGATTTCCATAATTATTTACAGCGCAAAAATGAACAATTTCGGCAGGTTTTAACGGGCCCGCTACGCTGGAAACAATGGTAAGTGCTTACCTGCAGTTCATCGCGTGTACTCCACTTGCCGTGGCGTAGCAACAGTACGGGTCATGGGTCGTGACCCGACTGCCGTGAAACCTCCCTATACTAGAGGAGCCTTTGGTCTCTCTCTTTCTCTCTCTCCCTTTCTTTCTCTCTGTCTTTCTCTCTCTGGCAACCGTTGCCAGGGCGGGATGAGCGGCTGCGATTGGCGGAGGGTGTTGCCTGTCCGAGGGGCGGGGCTTCGGCTCGACCTATAGAACGCGGTCTCCTGCGGCGGGGACGCGGCTCTGATTGTTCGGAAGCAAGGAGGAGGCGTTACCTGGTCCTATGTGACGTCGAGGGGAGTGGGTCTCTGTCCCATTGGCCGTTGGCGCTGCCCGTCAGTGGGGGGCGGGTCCTGGAAGCGGTCACCGGTCACGTGAGGCAGAGACAGGACGAGGCCTCCGCTCATCGCCGCCGCTCGGCCCCGCGTCTTTCCCCATCCCCTCCTCCCTTCCCGAAGGCGATCCTGCGGCCGCCGACCCAAGGAACTGGAGCCCAAGGCGCGCGGGCGGGGTGGTGGGGGGTGAATGAGTCAGGTCTGGGCGTCTCTGGTCCTCCGACTGTAGCGCGCCCCTGGCGGCGGGAGGCCGCGATGCAGCGTCTCTGGTCTGGACCTGGATGTCATATGCTGAAACGTTTCAGGTATAGCATCACTCAGCACTATTATGGTGGTGGACTCGAGATGGAGATGCTTTTGGAGATGCATCTTTTTATGTGTTAATGTTTTGGAGATTTCTGATCAGGCTGGTAGGGTATTCCAATCCCTGCTGTCTTGAGGAAAAACGAGTTAGAATGTGCTAATGAAGTTCTGTGCAGAATGAAATAATTTCCAGGTTGGTAGCTTCAGGTTGACATGCCCATGGGTGCTTGGATTAACTGGATGTGGTCCTCCATCTTTAAATCAATAGTGGTATTCTTGATCTTGTGGAATGTTGTCAGTCTGATAAACTTGCGATGAGTTGTAGGTGGATGAAGTTTAAGGTCCTTTATCATGCTGGAGACGGAGCTCTGCCACTTGTAGTTGTTAGATATGAACCTTGCTGCTCTGTTTTGCACTGACTGGATCTTATTGATGTTCCCTTGAGTGAAAGGATCGCACACAGAGCAACAATATTCAACATGTGGACTTACAAGGCTTTTCGCCACCTCCAACGTGATCCCACCACTTGCCACATCTTCCCATCTCCTCCCCATCTGCTTTCCGCAGAGACCGCTCCCCCCGTAACTCCCTGGTCAATTTGTCCCTTCCCACCTGAACCACCCCCTCTCCGGGCATTTTTCCTTGCAACCGCAAGAAATGCGATGTCACGGTGCAGGTCAGGGGTACGTCACGGTGCAGGGCAGGGTTATGTCACAAGGCAGGGCGGGGGTGCCTCACGGGGCAGGGCCGCCCCCTTTCTTCCTCAGCCCATCCCCCTCCCTTTTCCCCCTAAACCGCCCCTCTTCCACCCCCCTCTCCCCTCACTCTCTTCCTCCCTTCTCCCCTTCCCCTCACTTCCACTGTCCTCATTCCCCTTCCCCACTTGCCTCTTCACCCCCTTTACACTCCTACCCCCTTCCCCTCCTCTCCACACCCTTCACCTCCCTCCCCATCACCCCTTCTCCCCGTATCCCCTCCCCACCACCTTCACCCCTCCTCACCTCGCTACACTCACCCCCATTCACCCCTCCCTCTCACCCCCTACTCTCCATGCGCCTTCACCACCTCCCCTCTCCCTCACCCCCTCCTCTGCATCCCCCTTCACCCCCCCACAGTAGTTGTGCAAGTAGGGACAAACGACATTGGGAAGAAGAGGACGGAGGTTCTCCAACATGAGTTCAGAGAGTTGGGAAGAAGACTGAAAGGCCGGACTTCTAGGGTGGTTATCTACAGGTGCACAGTAGAGAGCATCATGGCTTGGTTTGGCAACTTGAGCGCCCTGGAGAGGAAAAGACTACAAAAAGTAGTAAACACTGCCCAGTCCATCATCGGCTCTGACCTCCCTTCCATCGAGGGGATCTATCACAGTCGCTGCCTCAAAAAGGCTGGCAGTATCATCAAGGACCCACACCATCCTGGCCACACACTCATCTCCCTACTACCTTCAGGTAGAAGGTACAGGAGCCTGAAGACTGTAACAACCAGGTTCAGGAATAGCTACTTCCCCACAGCCATCAGGCTATTAAACCTGGCTCAGACAAAACACTGAACTTTATTAGCCAATTAACTGTTATTTGCACTTTACCAGTATATTGATTCATGTGTGTATATATTTATAGAATGCCTTGTAATCAATGCCTACTATGTTCTGTTGTGCTAAAGCAAAGCAAGAATTTCATTGTCCTATCAGGGACTCATGACAATAAACTCACTTGACTTGACTTGATCTCTGGATTGCTTCCAGTACCTCGTGCGAGTGAGGACAGGAACAGGGAGATAGGGGATCTGAATGTGTGGCTGAGGGGCTGGAGCAGGGAGCAAGGATTTAGATTTATAGACCACTGGGATCTCTTCTGGGGTAGGGGTGACCTCGAAAATATCATCCACACATTCATCTCCTCCCGCCTAGATTACTGCAACTCCCTTTACACTGGCATCAGCCAATCTTCCCTGTCCCGCCTGCAACTGGTCCAAAACGCGGCAGTTGACGGGCACTGCTGAAAAAGGGACCACATCACCCCAATTCTGGCTTCTCTCCACTGGCTCCCTGTGCGGTTCCATATACAGTGTCTTGCAAAAGTATTCATACCCCTTGAACTTTTCCACATTTTGTCACGTTACAACCACAAACGTAAATGTATTTTATTGGGATTTTATGTGATAGACCAACACAAAGTGGTGCATAATTGTGAAGTGGAAGGAAAATGATACATGGTTTTCAAATTTTTTTACAAATAAAAAACTGAAAAGTGTGGCGTGCAAAAGTATTCAGCCCCCTTTACTCTGATACCCCTAAATAAAATCCAGTGCAACCAATTGCCTTCAGAAGTCACCTAATTAGTAAATAGAGTCCACTTGTGTGTAATCTAATCTCAGTATAAATCCATCGTCCGAAAATGGAAAGGGTATGGCACAACTGCAAACCTACCAAGACATGGCCGTCCACCTAAACTGACAGGCCGGGCAAGGAGAGCATTGATCAGAGAAGCAGCCAAGAGGCCCATGGTAACTCTGGAGGAGCTGCAGAGATCCACAGCTCAGGTGGGAGAATCTGTCCACAGGACAACTATTAGTCGTGCACTCCACAAATCGGGCCTTTATGGAAGAGTGGCAAGAAGAAAGCCATTGTTGAAAAAAAGCCATAAGAAGTCCTGTTTGCAGTTTGCCACAAGCCATGTGGGGGACACAGCAAACATGTGGAGGAAGGTGCTCTGGTCAGATGAGACCAAAATTGAAGTTTTTGGCCTAAATGCAAAACGCTATGTGTGCCGGAAAACTAACACTGCACATCACCCTGAACACACCATCCCCACTGTGAAACATGGTGGTGGCAGCATCATGCTGTGGGGATGCGTTTCTTCAGCAGGGACAGGGAAGCTGGTCAGAGTTGATGGGAAGATGGATGGAGCCAAATACAGGGCAATCTTGGAAGAAAATCTGTTAGAGTCTGCAAAAGACTTGAGATTGGGGCGGAGGTTCACCTTCCAGCAGGACAACGACCCTAAACATACAGCCAGAGCCACAATGGAATGGTTTAGATCAAAGCATATTCATGTGTTAGAATGGCCCAGTCAAAGTCCAGACCTAAATCCAATTGAGAATCTCTGGCAAGACTTGAAAATTGCTGTTCACAGATGCTCTCCATCCAATCTGACTGAGCTTGAGCTATTTTGCAAAGAAGAATGGGCAACAATTTCAGTCTCTAGATGTGCAAAGCTGGTAGAGACATACCCCAAAAGACTTGCAGCTGTAATTGCAGCGAAAGGTGGTTCTACAAAGTATTGACTCAGGGGGGCTGAATACTTTTGCACGCATCACTTTTCAGTCTTTTATTTGTAAAAAAATTTGAAAACCATGTATCACTTTCCT
The DNA here is from genome assembly GCA_038087875.1 of Malacoraja senta. Lineage (NCBI taxonomy): Eukaryota > Metazoa > Chordata > Chondrichthyes > Rajiformes > Rajidae > Malacoraja > Malacoraja senta. Next base: position 718,682 of record JAXLNO010004412.1, on the reverse strand, counting down.
TCCACTTCACAATTAGACCAACACAAAGTGGTGCATATCACATAAAATCCCAATAAAATACATTTACGTTTGTGGTTGTAACGTGACAAAATGTGGAAAAGTTCAAGGGGTATGAAAACTTTTGCAAGCCACTGTAAACTTCAAGATCCTCCTCCATGTCTACAAAGCCCTCAATGGGCTTGCCCCCACCTACATAAATAGTCTTCTCTCCCACCACTCTGGTAGAGACACACTCCACCTCCGGGCCCCTCAGATCGGCCGACTTGGGGTTGCTAAATTTCCCACGGTCTAGGCATAAGCTCAGGGGCGACCGCGCCTTTGCGGTTGCAGCCCCTAGACTGTGGAACAGCATCCCCTTTCCCATCAGAACTGCCCCCTCCATCGACTCTTGTAAGTCAAGACTAAAAACGTATCTATACTCCCAAGCCTTTCCTGACGTCCTCTGAGTGAGGGCTACATGTATATATGTATGTAGTTTGTTTTGTTTATGCTATTCTATAACAAATGTAAAGCACTTTGGCCAACGAGAGTTGTTTTTTAAATGTGCTATATAAATAAATGTGACTTGACTTGACAAAAGGGACAGGTTACACCTTAACTGGAGGGGGACCGACATTCTGGCAGGCAGGTTTGCTAGGGCTACACGTGTGGGTTTAAACTAAATAGTGGGCGGGAGGGATTGACAAATTGGGAGTATAAAGATGGAGTTGAAGAGGAAGTGACTACAGGAAAAATTACTAAAGATTCTCAAATTAATGGGAAGGAAAGCTCGAGAAGGGACAACAGAGTAAGGTCAGGGCCAATTGCAAGCGGTGCGAGGGGGGGAAATGAATTCGGAGGTCAAAGTGCTGTATATGAATGCGCAAAGTATAAGAAATAAAGTGGACGAGGTTGAGGCTCAGTTAGAAATTGGCAAGTATGATGTTGTGGGAATTACAGAGACATGGCTGCATGGCCAGGGCTGGGAACTGAATATTCAAGGGTATACCTCCTATCGAAAAGACAGACAGGTGGGCACAGTGGGTGGGGTTGCTGTGTTGGTGAGGAATGAAATTTAGAGATTAGAGAGATTAGAGATTCCTTTATTTGTCATTCAGACCTTTCGGTCTGAACGAAATTTCGTTGCCTGCAGTCATACATATAATAATAAATGACAAAACACACAATAAACACAAATTAACATCCACCACAGTGAGTTCACCAGGTACCTCCTCACTGTGATGGAGGCAAAAGTCTTAAAGTCTCTGTCTCTTCCCGCTTTCTTCTCCCTCTGCGCTGAGGCGATCCAGGCTTCTGATGCTGTGGCCCCGCCGGGCGACGGTAAGCCAGTCCAGCGGCCGAATCCGAGTCCTTTGCAAGGGGTGACATTGAAACAGGAGATGTGGAGTCAGTATGGATAGAACTAAGGAATTGTAAGGATAAAAAGACCCTAATGGGACTAATCTATAGGCCCCCAAACAGTAGATTGGACCTCGGGCGCAAGTTGAATCAGGAGTTAAAATTGGCATGTAGCAAAAGTAATGCTGTGGTTGTTATGGGAGATTTCAACATGCAGGTAGACTGGGGAAAATCAGGTTGGTACTGGACCCCAAGAAAGGGACTTTGTAGAGTACCTTCGTGATGGATTCCTAGAACAGCTTGTATTGGAGCCTACCAGGGAGAAAGCAATTCTGGATTTAGTGTTATGTAATGAACCGGATTTGAAAAAGGACCTCGAGGTTAATGTAGATGATATATGCATGTGCCTTTAACATAGTGACCTCATACCTACTAACCACTCCCCATATCACAAGTATAACTACAACCTCCCCACCCACAGATCGCTTTCTAGTTCCTGTGACAGACCACGTACAGCTTGTGCAATATGTAATGCTCCAGTATGAATAAAGATAGTAAAGTAACGATGTCTTGTTAAAGCTTCTTTACAGTTAATGAGCCATAAGGAGGTAGTGACTATAACATGGTCAGGTTTAGAAACATAGAAAATAGGTGCAGGAGTAGGCCATTCGGCCCTTCGAGCCTGCACCGCCATTCAATATGATCATGGCTGATGATCCAACTCAGTATCCCGTACCTGCCTTCTCTCCATACCCCCTGATCCCTTTAGCCACAAGGGCCACATCTAACTCCCTCTTAAATATAGCCAATGAACTGGCCTTAACTACCTTCTGTGGCAGATAATTCCACAGATTCACCACTCTCTGTGTGAAAAATGTTTTTCTCATCGCGGTCCGAAAAGACTTCCCCCTTATACATAAACTGTGACCCCCTTGTTCTGGACTTCCCCAACATCGGGAACAATCTTCCTGCATCTAGCCTGTCCAACCCCTTAAGAATTTTGTAAGTTTCAATAAGATCCCCCCTCAATCTTCTAAATTCTAGCGAGTAGAAGCCGAGTCTATCCAGTCTTCATATGAAAGTCCTGCCATCCCAGGAATCAGTCTGGTGAACCTTCTCTGTACTCCCTCTATGGCAAGAATGTCTTTCCTCAGATTAGGAGACCAAAACTGTACACAATACGCCAGGTGTGGTCTCACCAAGGCCGTGTACAAGTGCAGTAGAACCTCCCTGCACCTATACTCAAATCCTTTTGCTATGAATGCTAATATCCCATTCGCTTTCTTCACTGCCTGCTGCACATGCATGCCTACTTTCAATGACTGGTGTACCATGACACCCAGGTCTCGTTGCATCTCCCCTTTTCCTAATCTGCCACCATTCAGATAACAGTCTACTTTCCTGTTCTTGCCACCAAAGTGGATAACCTTACATTTATCCACATTATACTGCATCTGCCATGCATTTGCCCACTCACCCAACCTATCCAAGTCACCTTGCAGCCTCCCAGCATCCTCTGCACAGCTAACACTGCCCCCCAGCTTCGTGTCATCCGCAAAATTGGAGATGTTGCATTCAATACCCACGTCCAAATCATTAATATATATTGTAAATAACTGGGGTCCCAGCACTGAGCCTTGCGGTACCCCACTAATCACTGCCTGCCATTCTGAAAAGGACCCGTTTACTCCTACTCTTTGCTTCCTGTCTGCCAGCCAGTTCTCTATCCACATCAATAATGAACCCCCTATACCGTGTCCTTTAAGTTTGCATACTAATGTCTTATGTGGGACCTTGTCGAAAGCCTTCTGAAAGTCCAGATATAACACATCCACTGGTTCTCCCTTATCCACTCTACTAGTTACATGCTCGAAAATTCTATAAGATTCGTCAGACATGATTTACCTTTCATAAATCCATGCTGACTTTGTCCAATGATTTCACCACTTTCCAAATGTGCTGCTATCCCATCTTTAATAACTGATTCTAGCACTTTCACCACTACCGATGTTAGACTAACTGGTCTGTAATTCCCCGTTTTCTCTCCTTTTTTTAAAAGTGGGGTTACATTAGCTACCCTCCAATCCTCAGGAACTACTCTAGAATCTAAAGTGTTTTGAAAAATTATCACTATTGCATCCACTATTTCTGGGGCGACTTCCTTTAGCACTCTGGGATGCAACCTATCTGGCCTTGGGGATTTATCAGCCTTTAATCCATTCAATTTACCTAACACCACTTCCCGACTAACCTGGATTTCACTCAGTTCCTCCATCTCATTTGACCCCCAGTCCCCTGCTATTTCCGGCAGATTATTTATGTCTTTCTGAGTGAAGACAGAACCATAGTAGTTATTCAATTGGTCTGCCATGTCCTTGTTCCCCATGATCAATTCACCTATTTCTGACTGCAAGGGACCTACATTTGTTTTAATAATGTTTTTTTCTTCGCATATCTATAAAAACTTTTGCAGTCAGTTTTTATGTTCCCTGCCAGTTTTCTTTCATAATCTATTTTTCCGTTCCTAGTTAAACCCTTTGTCCTCCTCTGCTGGACTGAATTTCTCCCAGTCCACTGGTAGGCTGCTTTTTCTGGCTAATTTGTATGCTTCATCTTTTGTTTTGATACGACAATTGGAGAGGGCGAAGGGTAGATCGGAGGTGTCAGTGTTACAATTGAATAAAGGGTACTCTGGGGCCATGAGGGAGGAGCTGGCCAAAGTTGAATGGAACGATACAATAGCAGGGATGACAGTGCAACAATAATGGCAGGTACGGGAGAAAAGATGAGGTATAAAGACAATACGGGGAGAAAAGATGAGGTACGAAGTAAGCTAGCCAAGAATATAAAGGAGGTTAGTAAAAGCTTCTTTAGGTATGTGAAGAGGAAAAAATTAGTTAAGATCAAGGTTGGACCCTTGAAGACCGAAAAAGGTGAATTAATTATGGGGAACAAGGAAATGGCAGATGAATTGAACAGATACTTTGGATCTGTCTTCACTTAGGAGGACACAAACAGTCTTCCTGATATAGTAGTGGCCAGAGGATCTGGGATGACGGAGGAACTGAAGGAAATCCACATTAGGCAGGAAATGGTGTTGGATAGACTGCTTGAACTGAAGGCTGATAAATCCCCAGGGCCTGATGGATTGCATCCCAGGGTACTTAAGGAAGTGGCTCTAGAAATCGTGGATGATAATAGGTGATAATTTTCCAATGTTTTATAGACTCAGGATCAGTTCCTGTAAATTGGAGGGTATCTAATGTTATCCCACTTTTTAAGAAAGGCGGGAGAGAGAAAACGGACTTATAGACCAGTTAGCCTGACATCGGTGGTGGGGAAGATGCTGGAGTCAATTATAGAAGATGAAATAGCCGCACATTTGGATAGCAGTAACAGGATCGGTCCGAGTCAGCTTGGATTTACGAAGGGGAAATCATGCTTGACTAATCTTCTGGAATTTTTTTAAGATAGAAACATAGAAAATAGGTGCAGGAGGAGACCATTCGGCCCTTCGACCCAGCACAGCTATTCATTGTGATCATGGCTGATCGTCCCCTATCATGTAACTAGATGTAACTTGGAAAATGGATAAGGGAGAGCCAGTGGATGTAGTGTGCTTGGACTTTCAGAAAGCATTTGATAGGGTCCCACATAGGAGATGAGTGGGCAAAATTAGGGCACATGGTATTGGGGATAGAGTGCTGACATGGATAGAAAATTGGTTGGCAGACAGGAAACAAAAAGTAGGGATTAACAGGTCCCTTTCAAAATGGCAGGCAGTGACTAGTGGGGTACCGCAAGGCTCGGTGCTGCGACCGCAGCTATTTACAATATACACAAATGATTTGGATGAAGGGATTCAAAGTAACATTAGCAAATTTGCAGATGACACAAAGCTGGGTGGTAGTGTGAACTATGAGGAGGATGCTATGAGAATGTAGGGTGACTTGGACAGGTTGGGGGAGTGGGCAGATGCATGACAGATGAAGTTTAAAGCGGATAAATGTGAGGTTATCCACTTTGGTAGCAAAAACAGGAAGGCAGATTACTATCTAAATGGTGTCAAGTTGGGAAAAGGGGAATTACAACGGGATCTGGCGGTCCTTGTTCATCAGTCTATGAAAGTAAGCATGCAGGTACAGCAGGCAGTGAAGAAAGCGAATGGCATGTTGGCCTTTATAACAAGGGGAGTCGAATATAGGAGCAAAGAGGTCCTTTTGCAGTTGTACAGAGCCCCAGTGAGACCACACCTGGAGTATTGTGTGCTGTTTTGGTCCACTAATTTGAGGAGAGACATTCTTGCTATTGAGGGAGTGCAGCGTATGTTTACAAGGTTGATTCCCGGGATGGCGGAACTGTCATATGCTGAGAGAATGGACCGGCTGGGCTTGTACACTCTGGAGTTTAGAAGGATGAGAGGGTATCCCATTGAAACATATAAAATTGTTAAGGGTTTGGACACGCAAGAGGCAGGAAACATGTTCCCGATGTTGGGGGAGTCCAGAACCAGGGGCCACAGTTTAAGAATAAGCAGTAAGCCATTTAGAACGGAGATGAGGAAACACTTTTTCTCGCAGAGAGTTGTGAGTCTGTGGAATCTCTGCCTCTGGAGGCAGGTTCTCTGGATGCTTTCAAGAGAGAGCTAGATAGGGCTCTTAAAAATAGCAGAGTCAGGGGATATGGGGAGAAGGCAGGAACGGGGTACCGATTGGGGATGATCAGCCATGATCACATGAAATGGCGGCGCTGGCTCGAAGGGACAAATGGCCTACTCCTGCACCTATTGTCTATTGTCCCCCTCACACCCACCTCTCCATCCCCCTTCCCTCCCCCTCTCGCCTCCCTGCCCTTGCTCCCCTCCCTTCTCCCCCTCACCCCCTCCTGTTCATCTCCCTTTACCCCCTCTTTTACCCTGTGCCCCTCCCCCCTCTCACCCCCCTGCCCTTCCCCCCCCTTCAAGCACTTGTAATGTTCACGTGTCAGTAATGTCCTGTTTGCCAGTTTGTTGACCCTCTGTGTTCCCCTCCTGCAGGGTTTAGCAGCCGTTGCTGCGGACGGGGAGACGGGGACGTGAGTGGCCTTTGAGGGCGGCCAGGGTACCGGTGAGTCCCCCCCCCCATCTGCTCGGTGTGCGGGCTGAGCTTCGAGGGGCTGAGCTTCGATGGAGGACCACATGACAGGGTGCACACAGGAGAACAACAAGGAGAAGCGTTATGAGTGCGACGTGTGTGGCAAGGCCTGGCAGAAGCCGAGCAAGCTGGAGGCCCACCGGCGGGTGCACACAGGAGAACGGCCCTTCGACTGCTCGGAGTGCGGCAAGAACTTCACCCGTTACGCCAGCCTGCTGCGGCACAACCGCGTGCACTCCGGCGAGAAGCCCTTCACCTGCTCCGACTGCAGCAAGAGCTTCAAGACAAAGCAAGAGCTGAAGATCCACCAGCGGGTTCACACGGGAGAGAAGCCCTATGGCTGCTCCACTTGCGGCAAGAGCTTTGCCCAGTTGTCGGGGCTGTTGCGGCACGGGCTTGTGCACAGCATTGAGCGGCCCTTCACCTGCTCCGACTGCGGCAAAGCCTTCAAGTCGTCGCAGGAACTGAAGGTGCACATGCGCCTGCACACCGGTGAGCGGCCCTTCACCTGCTCCGACTGCGGCAAAGGCTTCAAGTCATCCAAGGAACTGAAGGTGCACAGGCGCCAGCACATGGGGGAGCGGCCCTACGTCTGCAGCGACTGCGGCAAAGGCTTCAAGTCGTCGCCCGAACTGAAGATGCACATGCACCTGCACACTGGGGAGCGGCCCTTCACCTGCAGTGACTGCGGCAAGGGCTTCATCCGCTCCGACAGCCTGCTAGAACACCAGCACACCCACACTGGCGAGCGACCCTACACCTGCAGCGACTGCGGCAAGGGCTTCACCCGCTCCCACGGCCTGCTGGTTCACCGGCGCACCCACTCTGACGAGCGCCCCTACACATGCGGCCAGTGTGGCAAGGGCTTCACCTGCTCCAATAGCCTGCTGCAGCACCAGCACACCCACACCGGCGAGCGCCCCTACACCTGCTCCCAATGTGGCAAGGGCTTCACCTGCTCCAACTACCTGCTGCAGCACCAGCGCACCCACACCGGCCAGCACCCCTACACCTGCACCCAGTGCGGCAAGGGCTTCACCAAGTCCACCAGGCTGCTGTCCCACCAGCGCACCCACACCGGCGAGCGACCCTTCACCTGTACCCAGTGCGGCAAGGGCTTCACCCACTCCAACAGCCTGGTGGAGCACCAACGCATCCACACCGGCGAGCGCCCCTATACCTGCACCCAGTGCGGCAAGGGCTTTACCCGCTCCAGCAGGCTGCGATCCCACCAGCGCACCCACACCGGCGAGCGTCCCTTCACCTGCACCCAGTGCGGCAAGGGCTTCACCAGCTCCACCAAGCTGCTGGAGCACCAGTGGGTGCACTCTGGTGAGAGGCCCTTCAGCTGCTCCGACTGTGGCAAAGGCTTCAAGACGACGCAAGAGCTAAAGGTCCACTGGCGGGTGCACACGGGCGAGAAGCCCTATGGCTGTTCCACCTGCGGCAAGAGCTTTGCCCGGTTGTCGGGGCTGTGGGTGCACCAGCGGGTGCATAGCAGTGAGCGACCCTTCACCTGCTCCGACTGCGGCAAAAGCTTCAAGTCGTCGCTGGCACTGAAGGTGCATATGCGCCTGCACACTGGGGAGCGGCCCTACACCTGCAGCGACTGTGGCAAAGGCTTCACCCGTCTCAGCAGCCTGCTGGCTCACCGGCGCACCCACTCCAGCGAGCGCCCTTACACCTGCGCCCAGTGCGGCAAGGGCTTCACCCAGTCCAGCAATCTGCTGGTGCACCAGCACACCCACACCGGTGAGCGTCCCTACACCTGCGCTCAGTGTGGCAAGGGCTTCTCCCGCCCCAACAGCCTGCTGTCCCACCAGCGGGTGCATGCTGGAGACTGTCCCATCCCCATCCCGGTGTGTGCAGAGCGCTTTGCCATGGCCTCGCATGCCCCGTCTCACTAGCGTGTGCACACTAGTGGCCAGCCCTATGACTGCCCGTACTGTGGTGAGGCCTTTGACAGCTCGCGGGGGTTACGGCAGCACTGGCGGGCCCACACCAGTGAGCGGCTGCTCCCAATGTGGCACGCGTTTAAAGAACGCACGGGGGCTGTGGGAGCACCAGCGGATATAAACCGGGTAGAGACCCTTTGTGTGCGCTAGGTGTGCCAAGAGTTTCACCCGCATGACCTGCCTATGGCAGCACCGGCATACCTACAGCGGTGAGCGTCCCTTCCCCTGCCTGACCTGTGGTAAGGGCTTCACCCGCCTTGACAAGGCTCGAAATTAACGGTTGCCCGGGTGCCAATGGCCGCCTTAAGTCCCACCGGGCAACTTAAATGCCGAGTAATTTTGCCCGGCTTGGCACTGCAGATACTGGTTTATACTGGTTGTATGATAGATACAAAAAACTGGAGTAACTCAGTGGGTGAGGCAGCATCTCTGGAGAAAAGGAACGTGACGTTTCGTGTAGGCGGCGGCGGCTGTAGTGTGGGGCAAAGATACTAAGTGCGGGGTGACGGAGGGTCGGAGCGAATGACGGGCCCCGACGGCGGCTCCACTTCCTCCTCACGCACCCCGCCTGCCCTGATAGCGGCCGCTGCTTGCCACTCCGCCAACGGCAATATAAGTTTTCAAAACAAACCTTCCCGCACACCGAGGCTGGGAGGAGGGGGGAGGAAGGGCTGGCCCCTTTCCGCCGTCTGAAGCACCTGCACCGCTCGGCCCTGCACCTTCCTGTTGTCTGGCGGAGGAAGGGAGGCGGTGGCGAGGAGATCCCAACTGCCTCCCCCTTTGGCGGCGGCACTTGGCGGTGGACAGGGAAAGCCAAGGCAGCGGGGCAATGATGCCTGTGTTGTCCGAGGAGCGCTGACCTTCCTTCCTCCCCACTCCCCCCCCCCCCCTTCTCTCTCTTGTATGCCCTCCTCCAACCCCCTTATCCTGGGACCTCTCTCCATCCCACACTGATCCCCCCCATTCAACCCCACTGACATTCCCCGGGCTCGCCCCTCACAATTTTACCTACTCCAACCAACAAACACTAATTCCCCTGCCTCAATCAATCCATCCATTCCGCACCGATTGCCTTCTCAACCCACCCCCCCATCCCCGCCATCTATTCATCCTGCACTGATTCATGCACACACATACCCCACCCCCCCCCCTCAGACCCTACTGTCCTGGAAATGTCTTCAGAGCGAACATTGACTATGTTTGATAACGGAATGCAATCAATGTGTTTTAATTCCCAATGTTATCATTTGTTTTAATCCATAAAGATGGATTAATTAAATTGTGAACACGTGAAACATTAAAACCGCAGTGTTTGATTGTCACTGCTACTGTTGACACGTTATTACAGAATTCATTTTAATAGCAAATCAATGCTCTTAATATGGAGTATCAGTACTGTAGTTATTTAATGAGCGACATTCACAACTCTACGTTGAATTTATCCAGGTTTTACTTCTACAGTCGGTCATATACATCACAAATTTGGTCAGGAGATATTTCAGTTGAAATATTAACGTTAATTCTGAAGTAGGAATGATGGAAACAGCGTTTGTTTATCAATAATGTTTTTTTAATCTGGTGCGCACAAACTGGGTATTTTCATTGCTGTTCACAACACATACATCTAATCTGACTGTCCAGTAATGACACCTTTAAACATATTACCAAAAGAACATTTGCTGCAGTTATGTCCTTTTGCCACCTCTTGTCAGTTAGCATAATGTTTAACCTGTCAAATGGGTATAGACAGTTTTAACAGCTGCTAGACTAAGTGGGACCCATTGGGTCCCATGTTCACAGGGGAGGGCTGATCCTCCAACGCAATATTCTACCTCTCCACCAATTCCATTATTGGTGGCCAGTGGGAGGGGGGAGCACTAGTTTGGGTGTTGTGGGCTGAAGGGACTGGTTTCCAGAGGGCTAGTATGGACATTGTGTACCGAATGGATTCTTGTGCTGGCAGCTCAGTCACTCAAGCCTTGCGTGCTGGCAGCTCACTCGCTCACGGCTGGTGGGCTGGCAGTTGACACGGCTATTCCTTGAAATTCCATTTCAAGCAGGGTACAAGGCCATCAAATTCGTGCAGTTTCATACCACTTCAAGCAGGGTGCAAGGCCACCAAATTCAAGTGCAGTTTCATACCATTTCAAGCAGGGTGCAAAGCCACCAAATTCAAGTGCAGTTTCATACCATTTCAAGCAGGGTGCAAGGCCACCAAATTCAAGTGCAATTTCATACCACTTCAAGCAGGGTGCAAGGCCACCAAATTCAAGTGCAATTTCCTATCACTTCAAGCAGGGTGCAAGGCCACCAAATTCAAGTGCAGCTTCATACCACTTCAAGCAGGGTGCAAGGCCACCAAATTCAAGTGCAGTTTCATACCACTTCAAGCAGGGTGCAAGGCCACCAAATTCGTGCAGTTTCATACCATTTCAAGCAGGGTGCAAGGGCACCAAATTCAAGTGCAGTTTCATACCATTTCATGCAGGGCGCAAGGCCACCAAATTCAAATGCAGTTTCATACCATTTCAAGCACCACCACAAAACCACATAAAAACCACACTCACAGATCAGTAGACATTCAGTGTGTTCAGTTGGTTCACAGCACAGACAGAGTCGTGACCTCTCCCCCATCTTGCAGAGACTGAGCCACGCCCATACTTCCGGTTTTATAGTTCCCTCCCCCTCCCACCGGAAGGGTCGTGGCTTTCATGGCGTGATTGACAGGAGAGAATCTCAACATTTTAAAAACACTAATAACTTTTATTTTTCATCGATGGAAAAAATCCTCTGCATCTGATGAGCGGAAGGGGACTCTGAGTAAGATGGCCAAAAATCACAGCCATAAGTGATTATTATAAGTAGCGTTTTTTCTAAAATCAATATAAAGTGCAAACAGGAAGTGGTCAAGTTTAGACTTTAATTATAATCTTTTTCAAACCAACGACCACATTTGCTTAGCATTTTCAAACCAACCACCACCACATGTACTTAGCTTTTTGAAACCAACCACCACCCGATTTGCTTAGCTATTTCAAAACAACCACCACCACCACATTTGCTTTGCTTTTTTAAACCATTACCACCACCACTACCACTACCACATTTACTCAGCTTTTTCAAACCAATCACGACCACATTGGCTCAGCTTTTTCAAACCAGCCACCACCACCACATTTGCTTAGCTTTTTCAAACCAACCACCACCACATTTGCTTAGCTTTTTCAAACCCACCACCACCACATTTGCTTAGCTTTTTCAAACCAACCACCACCACATTTGCTGTGCTTTTTCAAACCAACCAACCACCACCACATTTGCTTCGCTTTTTCAAACCAATCACCACCACATTTGCTCAGCTTTTTCAAACCAGCCACCACCACCACATTTGCTTAGCTTTTTCAAACCAACCACCACCACATTTGCCTAGCTATTTCAAACCAACCACCACCACATTTGCTTAGCTTTTTCAAACCAACCACCACCACATTTGCCTAGCTTTTTCAAACCAACCACCACCACATTTGCTGTGCTTTTTCAAACCAACCACCACCACATTTGCCTAGCTTTTTCAAACCAACCACCACCACATTTGCTGTGCTTTTTCAAACCAACCAACCACCACCACATTTGCTTCGCTTTTTCAAACCAATCAACCACCACCACCACCACATTTGCTTAGCTTTTTCAAACCAACCAACCACCACCACCACATTTGCTTTGCTTTTTCAAACCAACCAACCACCACATTTGCTTTTTCAAACCACTTTAAGGGCATTCACAGGTCAGTAAAACCACTCACAGTTTAGTAGACATGTGTTCAGTGTTATTCACAGCTCAGACTGAGATTCATGACCTCTCGCTCGCCCATCTTGCAGAGATGGAGGCAGTCCACACTTCCGGGTTTTATAGCCGCCCTCCCATCGGAAGGGGCGTGGCCTTCATGGCGTGATTCACAGGAGAGAGAATCTCAACATTTAAAAAACATTAATAAGTCTTTTATTTTTCATCGATAGGAAAAATCCTCTTGTCCTGTGCAGCGGAGTGAGACTCTGAGTAAGATGGCCAAAAATCACAGCCGTAAGTGGTAGCGGTTTTTCTAAAATCAATATGCAGTGCAAACAGGAAGTGGTCAAGATTTGAGTTTTAATTATATAGATTATCATAAAATGCCTTTAGAAATTTCATTGCAACCTGTATAATTTGTTGTGGATAAATTATGTGGGAAGCGAGAGTGTTTCTGTACCAATAGCAATAACGACCCATGCTGGGGCCATGTCATGATAATTTTCGGTTCTTCACAGAAAAGATGCTTGCATCAATCTGTAGTGTGCATGGTTAAGCATATATGTTACCATGGTCCAGGATTTATTGACACAGGTTGAATAATCCAACCACATTTTTAGGTAGACAAAAGTGCTGGAGAAATTCAGCGGGTGTAGCAGGATCTATGGAGCGAAGGAAATAGGCATCATTTTGGGCCGAAACCCTTCTTCAGACTGATGGAGGGTGGCCTGGGGGGGGGCGGGGAGAAGAAAGGAAAAAGGAAGAGGAGGAGCCCGAGGGCTGAGGGAGAGCTGAGAAGGGGAGGAAACAGCAAGGGCTACCGGAAATTGGAGAATTCAATTTTTATGCCACTAGGGCGCAGACTGCCCAAGTGGAATATGAGGTACTGCTCCTCCAATTTCCGGTGGTGCTCACTCTGGCCATGGAGAAGGCCCAGGACAGAGAGGTCGGATTCGGAATGGGAGGGGGAGATGAAGTGCTGAGTCACCGGGATGTCAGGTTGGTTAATGCGCACCGAGCGTAGGTGTTCGGCAAAACGATCGCCAAGCCTCCGCTTGGTCTCACCGATGTAGATCAGCTGACATCTAGAGCAGCGGATGCAATAGATGAGGTTGGAGGAGATGCAGGTGAACCTCTGTCGCACCTGGAACGACTGCTTGGGTCCTTGAATGGAGTCGAGGGGGGAGGTAAAGCGGCAAGTGTAGCATCTCTTGCAGTTGCAAGGGAAAGTTCCCAGGGAGCGGGTGGTGCGGGAGGGAAGGGAAGAATTGACAAGGGAGTTACGAGGGAGCGGTCTTTGCGGAAAGCAGACAGGGGGGGAGATGGGAATATGAGGCGATTAGTGGGGTCACGTTGGAGGTGGCGATAATGACGGTGGTCTATTTGTTGTATGTGACGGCTAGTGGGGTGAAAGGTGAGGACTAGGGGGACTCTGCCCTTGTTACGAGTGGGGGGATGGGGAGAGAGAGCGGTGTTACGGGGTATGGAAGAGACCCTGGTGGGAGCCTCATCTATAGTAGGGATGGGGAACCCCCGTTCCCTAAAGAATGAGGACATTTCCAATGCCCTGGTGTGGAACACCTCATCCTGGGAGCAGATGCGGTGTAGACAGAGGAATTGAAGTAGGGAATGGAGTCCTTACAGGAAGCAGGGTGGGACGAAGAGTAGTCTAGGTAGCCATGGGAGTCAGTGGGTTTATAGTGGATGTCGGTCAGAAGTCTATCACCTGCGATGGAGAGATAATATCCCTCCCCGGGCACTTTCCCTTGCAACCGCAAGAGATGCGCCCTCCCCGGGCACTTTCCCTTGCCACCGCAAGAGATGCTACACTTGTCGCTTTACCTCTCCCCTCGACTCCATTCAAGGACCCAAGCAATCGTTCCAGGTGCAACAGAGGTTCACCTGCATCTCCTCCAACCTCATCTATTGCATCCGCTGCTCTAGATGTCAGCTGATCTACATCGGTGAGACCAAGCGTAGGCTTGGCGATCGTTTCACCGAACACCTACGCTCGGTCTGCGTTAACCAACCTGACCGGTGGCTCAGCACGTCAACTCCCCCTCCCATTCCGAATCCGACCTCTCTGTCCTGGGCCTCCACCAGGGCCAGAGTGAGCACCACCGGAAATTGGAGGAGCAGCACCTCATATTCCGCTTGGGCAGTCTGCACCCTAGCGCCATAAACATTGAATTCTCCAATTTGCTTCCGGTGGCGACATGCTTTGCTAGCAGTCGCAAACTTTTTAGCTCCGCTGAAAAAATCGCGATTTTTCGCGTTAAAATCGGGTCTGGAGGTCGGGACCGTTTTTAAAAACTTACCGGAGCTTCATGTCGCGGTGCTGATGACGTCATCAGTAAGCGCCGCGATTTTAACGGAGGGAAAGTCATTTTAAATGAAAAGTACATCTCCAGGTCAGAGCCCACAGAGGAAAATCTCAAAACATCTGCTGAAGACTCTGGAACAGCAAGAAACTTCAGAACTGACCTCTGGAGAGGTCTCTGGAATGGCTACTCGATCTGCAAAAGAGAAAGCCGAAATGGAGGCCTTAAGAAACTCGGTAAGAGATATCAAAAATGATATGGAAGCTGGGAACAGTAAATTGATGGCCGGTAATGATAAAATACTTGAGGGTATTGAGGCTCTCCAAAAAAGAATTGAAGGTGTGGAAAAAGGATTATCGATAAAAATTGAAAAGGTGGCAGAAGAGACCACAAAGATGTTTGAGGCTGTGCACGAAACTGTGGCTGCAAATGCATCTGCAGTGAATGATTTGGAAGCTGCTGTGGAAGTGATGGCTGGAGAGATGCAGACTATGAAGTCAGAAATAGATAGCCTCAAGAACCAAGTCACAAAGGTTTCGAATAAATGTGTTGACCTAGAAGCTCGCTCAAGACGCCAAAATATAAGAATACGTGGTGTAAAAGAGGGAGCTGAGGGGGACAATGTTTGTGAGTTCGCTGCCAACCTAATTAAACACGTACTGAAGCTACCAGAAGTACCTGTAATTGAAGTAGCACATCGACTCCCCAGATTTAAATCAAGATCTCAAGCAGAACATGCCTACCCACGACAGATCATAATTAAACTTCGGGATATCTCAACAATGGAAGCGCTGATGAAAAAAATCAACCACGGAGAGAAGATGATGTACAGAGGTGATACTATTAAACTCCTACGGGACTACCCTTATGAGATTGAGCAAAAGAGAAGAAAGTTCTCACAGACCAGAGAAGTTCTTTATGGTGTTAAGGGAGTTTTGTGTGGAGTGTTCTATCCGGCTAGAATGCGTATTACCTTTGAGGGAGTGTCAAAAACATTCACTAATTCGGATGAATCTCTCAAATACGCTCAAGAAATCGCGACTAAGGCTGCATCAACTGGAGATTGAAAACCAAGACGACATGAACAAACGAACTTGCTTATTCTTCCAACAAGAGTATCACAAGGAAAGTGAATTAACTGAACACTGATTTTTTATTTTTTATTTGACTTCAAGCAACAGATTCTCAGTGAGACGTGGCTAGACATTATTATCTTCGTTGGAACATTGTGCTATGTAATTCAAGGACACTACGTGCTCAAACGAGGAAAACCTGTTAACACGGGACGAACTGCTGGGCTGAGAGTGAAAAACATCACATGGCTTATATTGTTTATAAAAAACTGAAAAAACTGAGAACTAATAATAATTAACAATTAACAATACTAATATAGAAATAGCAATTGAAATAGATAAAAAATGTGCAGCCTGCTCTGTTTAGCAGATAACAGCAAGTGCTATGCAGCTCGAGAGTGGAGGGAGGGGGAGACCGGGTACCTGGCATAACTCCAGGAGCCAGACTCCCGTTAACCCTTCCAGCGAACAGCTCATTTTTAACAATATTAAAACCAATTTAAAATAGTTAAGAGATAATATACACTCGAGGTTGGTATGAAAAATATATACGGCTTATATAGTTTTACAAAATGCTGAGAATTAATCATAATTAATAATTAACAATACTAATATAGAAATAATATTTGAAACTGATAAAACTGTGGTGCCTGCGTCATAACGCAGACAGCAGTTATCACCTATGTTCGCAGCTCGTGGAGAGGAGAGGAGATCAGGCACCTGGCACAATTCCAGGAACCTGACTCCGGTTAATCCACTCAGCAAACCGCTCACTTTAACAATACTAAATTCATTTTAAAATAGTTAAGAGATAAAGAGTGAGTAGGATATGGAATCGAATACATTTGACATATATATAAATTGTAACTGGGTGAAATAGAACTGAATTGGAAACGGTAATGACCCCATAGATTTTGGGTAATAAATACAGCGGGGCTAACTTTATACCAACTACGCCGGAAGCGTTATGGATGTCGTACCCCACAGACGAGTGGGCCACTCACTACGGTGTTGAAATTTTAGACACCGTAAATTTATTTGATTTATATATATTTTTTTTAATCACAATATGTCACATCTGTGTGTTTTTTCTTCAAGGACAATCGCGCAGGAGAACTACCAAGGAAGTCTATAATAGAAATACTCCCAAAATAACCAGAGTCCGGAGGTATGAACGCACCACAATAATTAAGGTCATTAAAACTGGTAAAAATGCATGACGACAATCAAAAGAAAATAGGAGGAATCACATTATGTAGTTGGAATATAAGGGGGATTAATGAACCTATTAAAAGGGGCAAGATACTAGCTCAGTTGAAATCATACAACACGGACATTGCGTTTCTACAGGAAACACATCTTAAACAGCAAGATCAGACAAGACTGAGGGCGAACTGGATAGGCCAAACATTTCACTCTTCATTTACCTCCAAATCTAGAGGTACTGCAATTATTATTCGTAAAGGAATTCCATTTAAATCAAAGAACACTATTTTAGATAAGGAAGGGAGATATCTTATAGTAGCAGGGGAGATCAATAATATGCCAATTACGCTGGTAAACATATATGCGCCCAACTTTGATAACCCTCAATTTTTTAATAAAATTCTGAATATAATTGCAGAATCTAATTATCAAAATGTTATAATCGGAGGAGATTTTAATTGTGTTTTAGATCCTTATTTAGATAAATCGATGCAAAAACAAAAAGGTCAGACGAAATCTAAAACCAGTGAACTCTTACACACATATATGGAAAACACAAATATAACAGATGTATGGAGGATTGCAAACCCGACGGGAAGGGATTACTCGTTTTATTCAATGGTGCATAAAACATATTCACGGATAGACTATTTTCTTGTGGATACAAAATTAATTTCGCAATCTCTGAATCCTAAATATCATATTAATGCGATCTCAGATCATTCTCCGTTAACTTTTGTTCTAAATCTAGAAGGAATGTCTATGAATAAACCGTTCTGGAGGTTTAACTCACAAATTTTAAAAGACCCTCAAGGGAGTATCTAAAAAAACAGATGGATCTATTTTTTGAGTTAAATGATACACCAGAGATATCCCCCACGTTATTATGGGAATCCTTCAAAGCATTTATAAGAGGAGTCATTATTTCATTTCAAGCTTATCAAAATAAAAAGAATAAGAATGAACAAAGACACTTAGAAGATCAAATAAAACAGTTAGATATAGATAATGCTAAAGACCCAACTATGGATAAACATAATAAAATACTACTACTGAAATTTCAGTTAAATAAATTACTGTCAGAGAAAGTTATAACATTATTTCAAATCACAAAACAAGAACACTTCGAATTCGGGGACAAACCCCACAAACTTCTAGCACGACAACTTAAAAAACGGGAAAAAGAGAATGCAATATTAAAGATTAAATCAGATAGAGGGGAAGTATTAACACTACCCAAGGATATTAATAAAAGATTTGCTCAATTTTACCAGAATCTATACACATCTAAAACGTCAATAGACAATAATAAAATCTCAGAATTTTTAGATAATTGTAATCTACCACAATTAGAACGCAGGGAACAAGAGGAACTGGGAGCACAAATTACTTCTAAGGAGATAGAAGACACAATAAAAACACTAAAAAATGGAAAAACACCAGGACCAGACGGATTCAGTAATGAATTTTATAAATCTTTTTATGATATAGTTACTCCACGATTACAAAAAATGTATACATATGCTTATAAAGAGCAAAACCTACCTGAAACACTAGCGGAATCAACGATCATATTAATACTTAAAAAAGATAAAAATATAGAAGAACCAGGATCATATAGAGCTATTGCTTTGTTAAATACGGATCAGAAAATAATAGCAAAAACATTAGCCAATAGATTAAGCAAGTATGTTAGTAGACTAATACATGAGGATCAAACAGGATTTATACCTAAGAGACACTCATTTAATAATTTGAGACGTTTGCTTAACATAATGCATTCACATAAATCTTATGACCAAGAGTTAGCTATCATCTCACTGGACGCAGAAAAAGCGTTTGATCAAGTAGAATGGGACTATATGATCAAAGTATTGCAAAAATTCCAATTGGGAGAAAACTTTATTGCATGGATAAAACTACTATATAACAAACCTACGGCTAGAATACTAACTAATAATATATTATCTTCAAAATTCGAATTATCTAGGGGCAACAGACAAGGATGTTCACTATCACCGCTGTTATTTGCTTTGGTAATTGAACCCCTTGCTGAAAAAATAAGAACACACTCGAATATTCACGGTTATAACACAAAATATTCAAACAACAAACTATCCCTATATGCTGATGATGTACTACTGTACATCACAAAACCACAAATTAGTATACCAAATATATTAAACTTAATTGAGGACTTTGGATCCTTTTCAGGATATAGAATAAATTGGAACAAAAGTGAAATTATGTCGATTAAACCAAAAGACTCAACACATCTCAGGAAATTCCCTTTTAAAATAGCTATGGAAAAATTCAAATATTTAGGAATTGAGATTACTAGAAATTACCATGATATGTTTAAAGCTAATTATAATCCCCTACTTAAGAAATTAAATAATTTGATTAAATTTTGGAAAACACTTCCGATGTCCTTAATAGGTAGGATAAATGCTATAAAATGATTTTCTTACCACAAATCCTTTACCTATTTCAATCAATACCTATATATCTCCCAAAAAAGTTTTTCAAAAAACTGGACTCAGACATTACAAATTTTATATGGATTACAAATCCCACAGAATACAAAGTACACACCTTAACAAACGAAAAGAGTTGGGGGGTCTAGCGCTCCCTAACTTTATGTATTATAACTGGGCAGTAAATATTAAAAATATGATTCACCTGCTGGACAATTCTGCCCAGCAGGTGGACTGGATTATAATGGAAAAAGGGGATTGCTCCCCGAATAATATAGGAGCGATTATTCTCTCTCCAATAAATTTGAATAATAAAAATTATAATAAAAATCCAATTATATATAGCACTATTAGAACATGGAAGCAAATAAAACAGAATCTAAAATTAAGAAACCTATCTCCTTAATACCAATAGTCAATAACCCATCGTTTAAACCTTCAATCATAGATAAATCATTTATACAATGGGAAAGAATGGGAATCAAAAACGCTCGAAGATCTGTATGAATTAGAAAAATTACTATCATTCCAACAACTACAACTGAAATATAATTTGAAAAATAATCAATATTTTAAATATCTACAAATCTGTGACTATTTGAAAACACACACAAAAGATTATTATAATATGCCTTCGACTTACTAGATGAAGCAATGAAGACAAAGGCGGAATCAGTTAATTTAATATCATACTTATATAATATCATCTTAAATATAGAAATACCCACAACAGATGGAATTAGAAGAGATTGGGAACAAGATCTAGGTATAAAAATTTCAAAAGAGAGTTGGGATAATCATTTATTACAGGTGCATAAATGCTCGATCAACGTACGACATACGCTTATCCAATTTAAAACATTACATAGATTATATTATTCAAAAACCAAACTAAATAAAATCTTTCCTAACGTCTCACCAATCTGTGATAAATGTATATGTCAAGAAGCTACCATAGCACATTCTTTTGTTTTTTGTACAAAAATCCAAAAATTCTGGTTTGAAATATTTGATATTTTTTCAAAATTAATCAAAATAAAACTGGTACCAAAACCAGAATGGATTATTTTTGGAATATCGGAAGGTATTCCTGAATTAAACGTGTATCAGAAGAATTTACTCAATTATGGGCTAATAATGGGAAAAAAGCTTATACTTAAATTCCTGGAAAAATGCGCCCACACCAACAATAAAAATGTGGACATCAAATATGTTGGAAACATTACATCTGGAAGAGATGAGATTCCTCCTAGTAGGCAAAGTAGACCAATTTCAAAAGACGTGGTCTACGTTTTTGGACCTATTACAAGCATGAGGTGCAATAGTAATTTAGAAAAACAAATAAATAAATAAAAGGTATCTGGACTGGTAATGGGAGGTAAAATAAAAACAGACTTGGTTGGTAGTTCCTTCTCTATGAAGTATGTTATAAGAGTTATAATAGAGCGATTGTTCCTTCTTTCTTTCTCTTTTCTAGGGTCTATTTTCTAACTTTACTTCCTTCTCTAACTTCTTTTCTAAGGGGCTTTCTTTTCCCAACACTCTTTTGCACTTCACAACCTTTGCGCACTTTCTTCACTTTTCTTACTTCTTTCTTTTTCTTTCTTAAAGTTTAAAAAAAAAAAAAAAAAAAAAAAAAAAAGAATTCTCCAATTTCCAGTAGCCCTTGCTGTCTCCTCCCCTTCTCAGCTCTCCCTCAGCCCTCGGGCTCCTCCTCTTCCTTTTTCCTTTCTTCTCCCCGCCCCCCCACCCTCCATCAGTCTGAAGAAGGGTTTGGGCCCAAAACGTTGCCTATTTCCTTCGCTTCATAGATGCTGCTGCACCCGCTGAGTTTCTCCAGTACTTTTGTCTAGCTTCGATTTTCCAGCATCTGCAGTTCCTTCTTAAACACCAACCACATTTTTGTTTGGAAGTGGAAAGAAATAATAGAATTTGCATTAATTGCAATGTGCATAGAGTTGAGATACTGTATTATAACTTTGCTGCATGTCATTGTGGTATATATGATTGGTGAATATGTTTAGTTTGTGACTTTATTTGAAACAGAAATAATATGTGAATGCTTCATTGAGCATAATTCTGACTGGTATCTATGCACTTAGTCCGAGCACGTTATCGCACGCATCATGCAAGCCGTCTTAAACGATCACCTAAACTGTCATTTGGCAACCTAAAAAGCTGCCGAGGTTGCCCGGCTGGCAACAAGTTAAGTGAGAGCCCTGACATTCCTCTCTCTTTATCCCACACCCTTTTATCTCCTTAGTTTCTCTGGTCTCTGTCACATACTTCACTCATCTGCCGATCACCCCCTCATCTGTTAACATAATGTCAGTCTGAAGAAGGGTCCCGTCACCTATATGTCACCTATCCATGTTCTCCAGAGATGCTGCCTGACCCGCTGAGTTACTCCAGCACTCTGCGAAACGTCACCTCTCCATGTTCTCCATAGATGCTGAATGACCCGCTGAGTTACTCCAGCACTCTGTAAAATGTCACCTATCCATGTTCTCCACAGATGCTGCCTGACCCGCTGAGTTACTCCAGCATTCTGTGAAATGTTGCCTATCCATGTTCTCCACAGATGCTGTCTGACCCGCCGAGAGCGCAGAACTTTGTGTTATCGTCATAGAGTGATACAGTGTGGAAACAGGCCCTTCAGCCCAACTTGCCCACACTGGCCAACATGTCCCAGCTGCACTAGACACTCCTGTCTGCGTTTGGACCATATCCCTCCAAACCGTCCTATCCGTGTACCTGTCTAACTGTTTCTTAAACGTTGGGATAGTCCCATCCTCAATTACCTCCTCTGGCAGCTTGTTCCATACACCCACCATCCTGTGTGTGAAAAAGTTCCCCCTCAGATTCCTATTAAATCTTTTTCCCATCACCTTGAACCCGTGTCCTCTGGTCCTCGATTCCCCCACTCTGAGCAAGAGACTCTGTGTATATAACTAAATTGTGTTCTATACAAGATTCCAGCATCTGCAGTTTCTTGTGTCTCCCTCACCTTCATCCACCTATCACTTCTGAAGAAGGGTCTCAACCTGAAACGTCACCCATTCCTTCTCTCTAGAGATGCTGCCTGTCCTGCTGAGTTACTCCAGCATTTTGTGTCCACCTATCACTTGCCAGGCTTTGTCCTGCCCCCATCTCTCTTTTCCAGCTTCCTCCCCCTACCTTCTCCAATCAGTCTGAAGAAAGGTCCCGACCCATCCCTCTAAAGCAGTGGAGGAGCAGTGGGTCAGGCCGCATCTGTAGAGGGAAGGGAATCTAAGGCGACCACTCCCACCTTTCCTTTCCAACTTTCTCCATCCCCCACACCAAGCAGTCTGAAGAAGGGTCCTGACCTAGAATGTTGCCGGTCCATGCTCTCCAGAGGTGCAAGTTATTCCAGGAGATTGTGTCTGTTTGTAAACCAGCATCTCTTGTTCCTTGTATCTAGACTAGGTGTGCATTTCACCCTACACTTGCGCTCGGTCCGCCAAGGCCTGCTGGATCTCCTGGTTGCCAACCATTTTAACTCCCCTTCCCCACACTGGTCTTCCTGTCCTGGGCCTCCTCCATTGCCAGAATGAGGTGACACTTAAACTGGAGGAACAGCACCTCATAGCTTAAACAGCCCAATGACATGAACATTGAATTCTCCAAATTAAGGAGACACCCCCTCCCCCTGTCGTGGGCCATCTCTTTGTCATTCCTCTGTCTTCTCGCTGGCGAAAGGCGTCAGGATGAATCCGGAGTCTCCGCTTCTCATCCCCCGGCCGTTCCCCCTCAACTCCGAACGGTGGGATCTCTCTCACCGCCCTTGGATGTCCGCAAGACTCTGGCTTTTGCTCGTTAATTAAATTAATGAAAGGGGGGGGCAAGGACTTTAAAATAATAAAACAATGACTTTTGCTCGTTAATTAAATAAATATTTGTTTTTAAACAAGATAAAAATGTAGGTAGGCCCCCAAATAATCAGTCAACCGGGAGGCTCCACCAGCACTGGCTGCGTCGCCAACAGTCTGGCTGCCCCTTCTACTGTTTTTATTAGTTTGAGCATGTTTTGAAAGTATGTTTCACTGTTTTTAAGTTTGTTTTATGTGGTGGTTGGGGGGGGCTGGAATTGTGGGAAACTTTTTCAGTCACTTACCTCGACGGAGTTGCGATTTTTCTTCGCCTCGTATCTCCGTTCCCCCCTGCAGCCTAACAACGTGGAGTTGTGCGGCCTTTCCTGAAGACCGGGCCGTCGCTTCAAGCACAGGCGCGACGCGGACTTTAACATCCTGGAGCCTGCAATCCTTTGCCGAGGATCGCCAGTGAAGGCACTCCGACCGCGGGGCCTGTGGACTTTAACACCATGAAGCCTGCGGTCTCCGGTAAGAAGAGGCCGACTCGGGAGCTCCATGCTGCAGAGTGTTCCAATCCATCCTGATGCCGGAAGTCACGATCATCCCGATGTGAGGGCTTCGGACATCAGACCGTCAACAGTGGCAACTGCGGAGGGTTCAACAGCTCCAACCACGGGTGAACAAACGAGGAATATGATTGAACTTTATTACCTTCCATCACTGTGAGTGGTGGATGTTTATGTTAAATTTTGTTTTATGTGTCTGTCTCGTTGCTTTTGACTTAGTATGGTTGTATGGTAACTCAAATAGCACTGTACCTTAATTGGCACATGTGACTATAAATTCTAACTTGATAAGGTTTCTGCGATATCTCTCTATTATACTAAAACTTTGTTCTCAACAGTTTAAATGTCTGTGCGAGCCAGGCTTGTGTTGGTATTCTTTTAATCTTCATTTGTATCCTTTCACACGCTTGGCCACAGCCTTCCCATTTTCACACATGCTACTCACATTTTCTCCCCTGACCGGATACATATTTTCCCCTCACATTTCAAGCTATATTTCTCAAGTTATTACCTTTTAAAAACAGCTTCAAAATATTAAAGTTCTTAAAGTTCTAATTTAGAAGAAAAAACATGTCGATTGACGTCACAATCCACTCGCACGCTCCAGGCGGGCGCAAGGGTTCGGAAAACATTCCAACCTGCTCGGCCCTGCTGGGAACCCTCTCCATCTCTACCCTCCCTCCCCCGACTCCACATCTCTCCCTCTAACCCCCTTCCCCTCTCTAACCCCCTTCCCCTCTCTAACCCCTCTCCCTCTCTACCCCTCCCCCTGTAACCCCCTCCATCTCTACCCTCCCTCCATGACTCTACTCCCTCTCTCTAACCCCCTCCCTCTCTGCCCCTCTCCATCTCTCTAACCCCCTCCCTCTCTCTAACCCCCTCTCCATCTCACCCCCTGCATCTCTGCCCCTCTCAATCTCTGCCCCTCGCCCCCTCCCTCTAACCCCCACCCTCTAATCCCCCCTGCCCCTCTCCCGCTCTGCCCCTCTCCAGCTCTGCCCCTCTCCCGCTCTGCCCCTCTCCCTCTCTACCCTTCTCCCTCTCTCTAACCCCCCCCATCCCTCTAACCCCCGGAGGGGAGGGGGGTCACAGAGACGGTGAGTTACCGGAGGGGAGGGTATGTAATCCCAGCGTCTGCTCCGCACAAGCTGGGTATCAGTGCTCGTCGCCCAGAGGGCAGTGGGTGGAAGACGGTTCATATATTGGGCAGAAAATTCCAACACATCTCCGCCGACCTTGGCTCGCTGTGGATCATTGAGATGACCGGGAACATCATTCACTGTCGTTGATGCCCTCCCCCCCACACTTACCACCCCCCCCCCCCCCCATGTCGCCCACTGTGAGTCCTCCAGCCCCTTCCCCTCTGCTCCCCCTCGCCCGTTATACCCCTCTCTCCCCCACGACCCCCGTCTTTTCTCCGAGCTCTCTCCCCACATCCCCCCCCCTGCTTCCACACCCCCTCCCCTCCCCTCCACACACCCCCCTCTCCGGCGTCACAACACTCTCTACCTCCGCTCAGGGCCGGATTTAGATGAAGAGAGGCCTGAGTGTATTCCACTTGTGAGGCCTCTCCCAATCGCCCACCCCCACGACGAGAGGAAGATGGAAGAGTCCACCAGATTGACACTGATGTGCAGCCGAGCGTGGCCGATGAGATAAGGGCTGGAAAGCTGCGCTTTTTATTTATTGGCAGTGCTAGTGTCAAGTTATCAGCTTAAAACACTATTATTCTGCAATGGGGGGCAAGGAAAATTACTGAAGTGTTTTGTGGAGACTCCAGTGCGATGTGACAGCATATGTAAGAAAGGCCTATGGCAGTCAAAAATATTATACACCAGGCCCATACGAAGCTTCCCAAAAAGGGGGGTGGCATGGCAGGATTACAAAAAATGTATGTGAAATAAGTGCACGCAGCGCATATCACAAGCGTGAATCTCAAAGACCCTTGCGGCCGGGGTCCAGGGCTCGCTTAAGGGCTCTAGAAGCTCTGGTGTTTTGGATGCTCTCTGGTGCATTCTGAGCCTTATTTTGGTGCAATTTTGCACCAAATTTATGACCAATATTTCAGAAATAATTTTGGTTGAGTCAAGAGTAATGAGTGGTTGGAATTGGATGATTGGGGTCATTGTTGTTTACATTTTTTTTAAATCAAGAATTTAAGCTGTCCTTGTTTTAAGAATCAAGTTGTACTGTAAAATGTTCTAATTTGAATATATTAATGTTTAAAGTCCATGCATTGAAGGACGAATATTTTACAGCCCATCTGTGGTCCCTAACCCTAACCGGGCATCACCCGCAGGACAGCATACTTCAGCGTGTGACAGGCCGCATGGCATGATGAGACACCCAGATGTCTCCCCTTTATTTTGAACATTCCATAATTCTGGGGCGACAGGAAGATGCCACACATGACCCGTGCGTCACTACATGCGTCACCACACCTCACCACGCGTCACGACCTGACCACGATGCGACAACCTCTTTTCAGGCAACCTCACCGAACTTCAAGTGGAGTGCAGGCAGAAAGTCCAACCTCACAGCACTCGAAGCAGAGTGCAGGCAGCAAGTCCAACCTCACAGCACTCGAAGCAGAGTGCAGGCAGCAAGTCCAACCTCACGCATTCCAAGCAGAGTGCAGGGAGCAATTCCAACTTCACAGCACCCCAAGATGAGCGCACACACATACACTCACACACACATACACACACACACACACAGACTCACATACACACACCACAGTCACACACACACCATATATATGGCAGTGAACATTTTTGAATACTCAAAAGGCTCAGCGTGGTGTCTCCACTTGGGCCTTCCGCAGTCAGCAACACTTCCGCATTCAGCACAACCTCTGCACGCACCGGAAATTACGCGTTGTTCAGCGTGACCTGTCCATTACGTCACGGAATGAGCCACAACTCAAAGCCACAACACAAAGAAGGCACATCCAAAAGAGGCACATCCAAAAAGAGGCACATACTAAAAGAGGCACATTTTAAAGCCACATTTAGGGCACTCACAGTTCAGTAGACACTAAGGGTTCTGTTGATTCACAGCTCAGACTGAGAGTCGTGACCTCTCCCTCACCATCTTGCAGCGACTGAGCCACGTCCAGACTTCCGGGTTTTATAGCTCCTCCCCTACCTCCAGGATGGGGCGTGGCCTTCATGGCGGTGATTGACAGTAGAGAGAATCTCAAGAATTTTAAAACATTAATAACTTTTTTATTTTTAATCGATGGGAAAAATCCTTGTGGCCTGATCAGTGGAGGGGGGCTTGTGAGTAAGATGGCCAAAAATCACAGCTGTACGTGGTAGTGTTTATTTCTAAAATCAAAATACAGCGCAAAGAGAAGTGGTCAATATGAGGCATTTAATCATATAGATTTTTGAAACACATTTTAAAAGCACATTGTAAAAACACATTTTAAAAACACATTTTAAAGCCACTTTTTAAAAACATTAAAAACTACATAAAGGGCACTCACAGGTCAGTAGACACTAAGTGTTCAGTAGATTCAGATTCAGATTCAGATTCAGGTTCAACTTTATTGTCATTGTGCAGTGTACAGTACAGAGACAACGAAATGCAGTTAGCATCTCCCTAGAAGAGCGACATAAATATGAGCAGTAAATAAATAAATCTAATAAATCCTGGTGGGAGGAGTGTCCGGGGGGGGGGGGGTGTGATTGGCAGTCACCGAGGTACAGTGTTGAGTAGTGTAACCGCCGCAGGGAAGAAGCTGTTCCTGGACCTGCTGGTCCGGCAACGGAGAGACCTGTAGCGCCTCCCGGATTGTAGGAGGGTAAACAGTCTGTGGTTGGGGTGAGAGCAGTCCTTGGCGATGCTGAGCGCCCTTCGCAGACAACGCTTGCTTTGGACAGACTCAATGGTGGGGAGTGAGGAACCGGTGATGCGTTGGGCAATTTTCACCACCCTCTGCAGTGCTTTCCGGTCAGAGACAGAGCAGTTGCCATACCATACTGTGATGCAGTTGGTAAGGATGCTCTCGATGGTGCAGCGGTAGAAGTTCACCAGAATCCGAGGAGACAGATGGACCTTCTTTAGTCTCCTCAGGAAGAAGAGACGCTGGTGAGCCTTCTTGACCAGAGTTGAGGTATTGTTGGTCCAAGAGAGGTCATCGGAGATGTTGACCCCCAGGAACCTGAAGCTGGAAACACGTTCCACCTCCCTCCCGTTAATGTGGATGGGGGTGTGCATGCCGCCCCTAGACTTCCTGAAGTCTACAATGAGCTCCTTGGTCTTCTTGGAGTTAAGGGCCAGGTTGTTGTCAGCGCACCATGCTGCTAGGAGCTGGACCTCCTCCCTATAGGCCGACTCATCGTTGTTGCTGATGAGGCCAATCACCGTTGTATCATCTGCGTACTTGATGGTGTTAGTACCATGTACAGGTGTGCAGTCGTAGGTGAAGAGGGAGTAGAGGAGGGGGCTCAGCACACAGCCCTGTGGAATGCCGGTGTTCAGGGTGAGGGTTGAAGAGGTGTGCTTGTCTAACCTAACAGACTGGGGTCTGTTGGTTAGAAAGTCCAGTATCCAGTTGCAGAGGGAGGGGTCGATGCCCAGGTCACCGAGTTTGGTGATCAGTTTAGAGGGTATGATGGTGTTGAATGCTGAGCTGTAATCGATGAACAGCATTCTTACGTAAGTGTCTCTGTTGTCGAGGTGGGAGAGGGCGGAGTGAAGTGCCGTTGAGATGGCATCCTCCGTACTCCTGTTCTTGCGGTAGGCAAACTGATAGGGATCCAACGTGGGGGGTAGGCAGCCTTTGAGGTGTGCCAGGACCAGCCTCTCGAAGCACTTGGCGATGATGGGAGTAAGTGCAACTGGGCGGAAGTCGTTGAGGCTTGCCGCAGTGGAGTGTTTTGGCACCGGCACGATGGAGGTGGATTTAAGGCACGTGGGCACAACTGCTTGGGCAAGTGACAGGTTGAAGATGTCAGTCCAGACGTCTGTCAGCTGCGCAGCACAGGCCCTGAGGACGCGCCCGGGGATGCCGTCGGGGCCAGCAGCCTTATGTGCATTAGTCCTACTCAGTGCCACGTACACGTCGAAGGGGGTGAGTGAGAGGGGCTGGTGATCGGCAGGGAGCACCGCCTTGATGGCCAACTGCCGATTGTCCCTATCGAAACGGCCATAGAAGTGGTTGAGCTCCTCAAGGAAGGAGGCGTTACTGGATGTGGGGGTGGTGTTGGTGGGTCTAAAGTCCGTGATGGCCTGGATGCCTTGCCACATGCGTCGGGGGTCGGAGTTGTTGTTGAAGTGCTCCTCAATCCTGAGTTTATGGCAGTGCTTGGCCTTCTTTATGCCCTTCTTCAGGTTAGCCCTGGATGAACTATAGGCTCGGGCATCGCCTGACCTGAAAGCGGTGTCCCGTGCTTTCAGCAGTAGCCTGACCTCGCTGTTCATCCATGGCTTCTGATTCGGGAATATGGTCACCTGTTTGAGGGAGGTGACACTGTTGATGGTGGAGTTTATAAAGTCCAGAACAGATGATGTATAGGAGTCAATGTCCGTGTGGGAGTCAAGGGTGGCCTGGGCTGCAAACGCCTTCCAGTCAGTGTTTCCAAAACACTGCTGAAGTGTGGAGTCCGCATCCTCTGACCAGACTTTAACTGTCCTCACAGTGGGTTTAACCCGTCTGATGAGTGGGGAGTACTTTGGGAGCAGGAACAATGAGAGGTGATCAGACTGTCCAAGGTGGGGGAGGGGGACGGCTTTGTAAGCTTCAGCCATGTTGGTGTAGACTTTGTCCAGTGTCTTGCCTTCTCTAGTGGCGAAGGAGACATGTTGGTGGAATTTGGGGAGTACAGTCTTCAGGTTGGAGTGATTGAAGTCACCCGCAACAATGAAGGCTGCCTCGGGTTGTGAGTCTGTTGTTTGCTAATGGCAGAATGCAGATCTTCATTGCAAGCTTGGCATTAGCATCAGGAGGAATATAGGCTGCAGTCACAACAGTGGAGGTAAACTCTCTGGGCAGATAGAACGGTCTGCATCTAACCAAGAGGAACTCTAGGTTAGCTGAGCAGTGACTCTCGATGATGGTGGTGTCCGTGCACCATGCTTTGTTTACATAAATGCACAGACCTCCACCTCTGGTCTTACCGGAGTCAATTGTCCTGTCCGCTTGGAGTAAATGCCGCCCCGTTAGCTGGATGGCGCTGTCAGGAACGTCGGTGTTGAGCCAAGTTTCAGTGAGGATCTAGATGCTGCAGTCTTTGATCCAGTTGTGGGAGGTGATCCTTAGCCGGAGTTCGTCCATTTTGTTAACCAGTGAGCGCACGTTGGCGAGGAAAAGGCTAGGAATCGCCAGCCTGTGTGGGACTAGCTCTAACCTGGCCTTTAACCCACCTCTGCGTCCCCGGCGGTGCTTCCGTTCACGTCGCCGTCTGTTGGTGCTTCTGGTCGGCCAAGCTGGCTTGGTGCGCGCTGGTGTTCTGCCGCCCCGCGCCCCCGCGGCTCCGCTGGTGTTCTACCGCCCCGCGGCTCCGCTGGCCTACCGCCCCGCGGCTCCGCTGCCGTTGTTCCGCCCCGCGGCTCCGCTGCCGTTCTGCCGCCCCGCGGTTTCGCTGCCGTTCTACCGCCCCGCGGCTCCACTGCTCTGACTAGCTCAGGAGCGAGACGGAGATCGAGCAGAAAGTTGTTGCAGCCGCAGGAACCAAAGTCAGAAGTTCCTGTCGGCTGTACGAAAGGGATGCAAGACTGCTCCGTGTGAGCAGCCTTGAGACAGGTAGGGGAATTGTCGCTATTTTCCCAATTTCTCGGGTTCTTGGGAGACACGGGGCGTCGCGGCGTCACAGCTCAGACTGAAAGTTGTGACCTCTCCCTCGCCGTCTTGCAGCGACAGAGACACGTCCAGACTCCGTGTTTTAAAGCTCCTCCCCACTCCCGGAAGAGGCGTGGCTTTCATGGATTGACAGGAGAGAAAATCTCAACAATTTTTAAACACTAATAACTTTTTTTATTTTAATCGAGGGGAATAATCCTCGCGGCCTTATCAGCGGAGGGGGACTGTGAGTAAGATGGCCAAAATGCACAGCCGTACGTGGTAACGTTTCTAAAATCAATATAGAGCGCAAACAGGAAGTGGTCAAGATGAGGCTTTTAATTATATTGATGGAGAGAAGGCAGGAACGGGGTACTGATTGTGGATGATCAGCCATGATATTATTGAATGGCAGTGCTGCTCCTGTTGTCCATGTTTCTGTGAAACGTCACCTATCCATGTTCCCCATAGATGCTGCCGGACCCGCTGAGTTACTCCAGTACTTCTTCCCCCACGTGTCTCAGTGCCAATCACCAACAGTTCCTTTTGGGTTGGGGGTGACGTCATGGCGCCAGTCGTGCGCGCCGTGCATGTGGCAGATGTCACGGTACAGGGCGGCTGGCTGGCTGCTGTACGTGCAGGCTGGCAGCTCACGCGATGCCTGGATGCTTGCCCCCCCCCCCCAGATCGGTGCGCATCCCCCCTTCTCCCATATGCTTCCTCATCCCCCCCTCACCACCTCCCTTCTCAACCTCCCCTCACTTCCACTGTCCTCATCCCCCTTCCACTCCTTCTCCCCCCCCCTTCACCCCCTCACCCTCACCGCCTCCTCTCCCCCCCTACCCCTCCCCCCCACTCCCCTCCCTATCCCCCACTTCCCGCCTTCAAGCACTAGTAATGTTCACAGCGTTAGTAATGTCCTGTTTGCCAGCTTTTTGACCCTCTGTGTTCCTCTCCTGCAGGGTTTAGGAGCCGTTGCTGTGGACGGAGGGACGGGGACATGAGCAGACATTGAGGGCGGCCAGGGTGCCGGTGAGCCGCCCCCCCCCCCCCCCCCCCCCCCCATCTGCTCAGTTTGCGGGCTGAGCTTCGAGGGGCTGAGCTTCAATGGAAGACCACATGACAGGACACAACAAGGAAAAGCGTTATGCGTGCGACGTGTGTGGCTAGGCCTGGCAGCACCCGAGGGAGCTGGAGACCCATCGGCGGGTGCACACGGGAGAACGGCCCTTCGACTGCTCAGAGTGCGGCAAGAACTTCACCAGCTAAGGCAGCCTGCTGCAGCACAACCACATCCATTCCAGCGAGAGGCCCTTTACCTGCTCCGACTGCGGCAAGAGCTTGAAGGCGCCACAGGTCCTGAAGATCCACCGGCGGGCGCACATGGGGGTGGAGCCCTATTGTTGCTCCATCTGCGGCAAGAGCTTTACCCATTTGTCAGGGCTTCTGAATCACCAGCGAGTGCACAGCAGTGAGCGGCCCTTCACCAGCTCTGACTGCGACAAAAGCTGCAAGTTGTCACCAGAACAGAAGGCGCACAGGCGCCTGCAAACCGGGGAGTGGCCCTACACCTGCAGCGACTATGAACATTGACTTCTCCAATTTCAGGTAGTCCCTGCTTTCTCCCTCCTTCCCCTCCCGTTCCCAGCTCTCCCACAGCCTACTGTCTCCACCTCTTTCTTTCTTCTTCCTGCCCCCCACCTCCACATCAGTCTGAAGAAGGGTTTCGACCCGAAACGTCACCTATTCCTTCGCTCCATAGATGCTGCCTCACCCGCTTAGTTTCTCCTGCATTTTTGTCTACTTTCGATTTTTCCAGCATCTGCAATTCTTAAACACCTGTCTATAGCGAGGTTGCACGGCAGTCGAGGTCACTACACGTGACACGTACTATTGACACCTTCTGGAGTACAAGCGGTGAACGTCAGATAAGCACTTATTATGGCTGCCAGTACATTCTGTTATTCTGTCCCAGCATCTGGACTCCATGCTGACTGGTTCCACACTCACGGACCCCGGGCCATCTTTCCCTGCGGCCGGTGTTTGGCGGCTAAAACGCGGCAGCAGAGTTACAGAGAGCCCGGCACCCGGGGGGGGGGGGGTAAATCACCCCATGTGGGTGTCAGGGTCTGGGTGGGGGAATCACCCCGTGTGGTGGTGGGGGTCGGGGGGGGATGAATCATCCCGATGTGGGGGTCAGTGTCCAGGGGATCGGAGGGGGGGAATCATCCAATGTGGGGGTCGGGGGTGAATCACTCCGGCGTGGGGGTCGGTGTCCGGGGATCGGGGGGGGGTTTAATCGGGAGGGAATCCATGTGCAGACGTGCGTCAAAGGACAAGATGGCAAAGCAAAGAAGTGGAAGCCAAATAACCGAATGGAAACTACGCCGAAAAGCCAACTAACCGAAAGGGCAGATCGCCGAAAACACTAATAACGGACATGACGTCTCTGGGGGGTGGGCCTCGTCAGTGATTGGTCCAGACCCCCGCGTCCATCACATCACTGGCTGGGGGAGACGGGCGGGGTGGGGGTAATTTTTAATTTTTCATCGCCGATTTTGGACTTTCCTGAATATAAAATAAAGCCCCGTGTGATTGGAACTTTCGGTTAATTTAACAAGATAATAATCCAAATTGGTTCCATAAATATTTACACCAACTGTAACAATTATATTTTGACTAACACAGTACATTTACACACATTACCTTGCATCTTGCACTGGTCCTTTTGGATGTGAATCGAGAAATCAATCGGAAAAAAAAGACTGTTTTTTAAAGAATATCTTAGCTCCCTGAGTCGGTTCAGTGATATGAGTCAGGGGCCACAGAATGTTTTTGAAAGTGGGAAGGCTGAGCGATCACTGATCACCGGCTTCGGGGGTACCCGGTGAGGGAACGGAGCGACCGAACGAGGTGAGGGTAGCACAATTATTATTTGTTGTTGCTCGACCTCCAAAAACTGGGCGATTTATACAGGCCATCCCCCAACTAAAAAAGTGGGAGATATATCCCCCATCTCCCCCCCTCCCCCCTCTTCCTTCCTCTCAGGGCCGACTCTCTCTCCCTCCCTCTCGAGAGTGGGTCAGTGTCAGTGTCAGCTTGTGGGAGTAAAGGATGGGAGGTAGTCAGCTTGTGGGAGTAAGGGGAATGGGAGGAAGTCAGCTTGGGGAGTAAAGGATGGGAGGTAGCCAGCTTGGGAGAGTAAGGGGAATGGGAGCTGGTCAGCTAGAGGGAGTAAAGGGAATGGGAGGTAGCTAGCTTGTGGGTGTAAGGGGGATGGGAGGAAGTCAGCTTGAGGGTGTAAGGGGGATGGGAGGTAGTCAGCTTGGGGGAGTAAGGGAAAGGAGGTAGCTTGGCCGCGCATTTTAAAGCGGAGATTGTCAGATTGCTGATGACTGCGGGTGTCAGGGGTTATGGGGAGAAGGCAGGAGAATGGGGTTGAGAGGGAAAGATAGATCACTTTCCCCTCTCCCCCCCACCCCCCCACGTGGTGTAGGAGCTGCGGGGGCGGGGCCAGCACAGTTGTGTCATGGCAAATGTTGCTAGGGCGGGATTGGCGGAGGGCGCTGTCCGAGGGGCGGGGATACGACTCGACCTATAGGACGCGGTCTATTGCGGCGGGGACGCGGCTCTGATTGGTCGGCCGCAAGGAGGTGGCGGGACCGGGTCCTTTGTGACGTCGGGCGGGGTGGGGGGGGGGGTGATGTCAGCAATGAGTGAGGCAGGGAAGGAGCTCTGGGCACCCTCTGGTCCTCCGACTATAGTGCCGACCAGGCGACGGGATTAGGGGTGACGTCAGGGCGCCGGTCGTGCGTATGTGGGGCATACAACACTCCCCCCTCTCTCAATCGCTCTCTCTTTCTCTCTCCCCCCTCTCTGCCATCTCTCCCCTCTCTCTCTCTACCCCTCTCTCTTTTGCAATTTTTTGTATCAACATTTTTTGTAGAGCTCTTGTCTCAAGTTCTGTATTCAGTGCTCTGACTGATGAAGGCAAGCTTGACAAACCCGGCCTGTCTATCTGCGTGTTAAAGAAGGAACTGCAGATGCTGGAAAATGGAAGGTACACAAAAAAGCTGGAGAAACTCAGCGGGTGCAGCAGCATCTATGGAGCATCCTGATGTTTTATAGATTCAGGATCAGTTCCTGTGGATCGGAGGGTAGCTAATGTTATCCCACTTTTTAAGAAAGGCGGGAGAGAGAAAACGGAATTATAGACCAGTTAGTTTGACATCAGTGGTGGGGAAGATGCTGGAGTCATTTATAGCGGCACATTTGGATAGCAGTATCAGGATCGGTCCGAGTCAGCATGGATTTACAAAGGGGAAATCATGTTTGACTAATCTTGTGGAATTTTTTGAGGATGTAACTAGGAAAATGGACAAGGGAAAGCCAGTGGATGTAGTGTACCTGGACTTTCAGAAAGCATTTGATAAGGTCCAACATAGGAGATTAGTGGATAAAATTAGGGCACATGGTATTGACGGTAGAGTGCTGACATGGATAGAAAATTGGTTGGCAGACAGGAAACAAAGAGTAGGGATTAATGGGTCCCTTTCAGAATGGCAGGCAGTGACTAGTGGGGTACCGCAAGGCTCGGTGCTTGGACCGCAGCCATTTACAATATACATCAATGATTTGGATGCAAAGAATATTATAACAGATATAGAAGGGAGATACCTAATAGTTAATGGAGAAATCCATGATACTCCACTTACTTTGGTAAATATATATGCCCCTAACTTTGATAACCCCCACTTTTTCAATAAAATTTTCAACATAATTGCAGAGTCAAACTATCAAAATGTTATAATAGGAGGAGACTTTAACTGTGTTTTAGATCCGTACTTAGATAAATCAAGTCAAAAACAGAGAGGGAATATGAAATCGAAAACTGGGGAACTTCTCAATACCTATATAAACAACACTAATATAGCAGATGTTTGGAGAATTGTTAATCCAACTGGCAGGGAATACTCGTTTTACTCAATGGTACATAAGACATACTCACGTATAGACTACTTTCTGCTGGATACAAAATTAATCCCCCAAACATCTAATGCAATATACCACACAAACTCGATTTCAGACCATTCTCCACTAACTTTCTTTTTAAAACTGGAAGGATTGTCTAAGAATAAATCGTTTTGGAGATTTAATTCTCAAATTCTAAAAGATCCACAAGCGAGTATATATTTAAAAGAACAAACGGAGGTCTTTTTTCAAATAAATGATACTCCAGATATATCGCCTACTGTATTATGGGAATCTTTTAAAGCATACATTAGGGGTATTATAATTTCATATCAAGCTTTTCAAAATAAAAAGAATAAGAATGAACAAAGACAGTTAGAAGAACTTATTAGACAAATGGATATAGATAATGCTAAAGATCCATCAATAGATAAACATAATAAAATAATAATTTTGAAATTTAAATTAAATAAATTATTATCTGCCAAACTTATAAGACTTTTTCAAATTACAAAACAAGAGCACTTTGAATTTGGGGATAAACCGCATAAACTTTTGGCTCGCCAGCTAAAAAAACGAGAAAAGGAACATACTATACCAAAGATCAAATCAGATAAAGGGGAATTATTAACAACACCAAAGGATATTAATAATAGATTTGCGCAATTTTATGAGAATTTGTATACATCTAAAACGACAAGTGATTCCAATAATATCACAAAGTTCTTGGATACCTGTAATCTTCCAAAGTTAGAATTGAAGGAACAAGAGGAACTGGGTGCACAAATCTCAATTAAGGAATTAGAAGATACAATAAACTGACTAAAGAATGGAAAAACACCAGGCCCTGACGGATTTACTAATGAATTTTATAAAAGCTTTTATGATAAAATAATACCAAGATTACAAAAAATGTACCAATATGCTTTTAAAAAACGAATACTACCTGATACATTAGCGGAATCAACGATTACATTAATACCTAAGAAAAATAAAGACTTAGAAGAACCTGGTTCATATAGAGCTATAGCATTGTTAAACACAGATCAAAAAATATTAGCGAAAACATCAGCTAGAAGATTAAGTAAATACATTAGTAAATTAATAAACCCAGATCAGACGGGGTTTATCCCTAGGAGATACTCATCTAACAATATGAGACGTCTACTCAACATAATGCACTCACACAAATCTGAAGATCAAGAATTATCAATTATTTCGCTGGATGCTGAAAAAGCATTTGATCAAGTAGAATGGAATTATATGGACAAAGTATTACAAAAATGTCAACTGGGGGAGAATTTTATTCTATGGATCAAGTTACTATATAACAAACCTACAGCTAGAATACTAACTAATAAGATATTATCCTCGAAATTCCAACTATCAAGGGGAAATAGACAAGGATGCTCATTATCACCACAACTGTTTGCTCTCATTATTGAACCGCTAGCAGAAAAAATTAGAATACACCCTGATATCCATGGATATAATACTAAAGATTCATATAATAAAATATCTTTATATGCGGATGATATATTACTGTACATTACAAAACCTCAAATCACTATACCAAATATATTAAATTTAATTGAAGATTTTGGATCTTTTTCTGGATATAGAATAAATTGGAATAAAAGTGAAATTATGTCAATAAAACCGAAAGATTCATCACATCTTTTAAAATTCCCTTTTAAAATAGCTACAGAAAAATTTAAATATTTGGGAATCGAAATTACCAGATCATATCAAGGTATGTTTAGGGCAAATTTTGACCCCTTACTTAATAAATTAAACACACTAATTAAATTCTGGAAAACGCTCCCGATGTCTTTAATAGGCTGAATAAACGCAATAAAAATGATCTTTTTACCACAAATTTTATACCTATTTCAATCAATTCCTATATACTTACCAAAGAAGTTTTTTTAAAAACTCGACTCAGATATCACTAATTTTATATGGGACTATAAATCACATAGAATACAAAAAACTCATCTGAATAAACCTAAAGTATTAGGGGGTTTAGCACTACCTAATTTTATGTATTATTATTGGTCAGTAAATATTAAAAATATGATTCAACTGATGGATAACTCCGCCCAGCAAGCGGACTGGATTGTAATGGAGAAAGAGGATTGCTCCTCTAGAAACATTGGAGCGATCCTCCTCTCTCCAATGAAATTGAATAACATAAATTATAATAAGAACCCAATTATTCATAGTACAATCCGAATTTGGAAACAAATAAAACAAAATTTAAAATTAAGAAATTTATCACTTTTATTACCTATAGTCAATAACCCTTCGTTTAATCCTTCTATTATAGATAAAGCTTATACACAATGGGATAGATTAGGAATTAAAACGCTTGGTGACTTGTATGAAACTGGAAAATTACTTTCATTTCAACAATTACAAATAAAATATAAACTCGGAAATAATCAATATTTTAAATATTTTCAAATATGCGACTATTTGAAAAAATATACAAAAGATCATCATAATAACCCAGCAGATGTACTGGACGAGGCAATGCAGATAAAAGCGGAATCAGCAAACTTAATATCATATTTGTATAATATTATCTTAAATGCACAAATACCATCTACGGAGGGTATCAGAAGAGACTGGGAACAAGAGTTAGCTATTAAAATTTCAAAGGAAAGTTGGAATGAATACTTATTAAACGTGCATAAATGCTCGATTAATGTAAGACACACTTTAATACAATTTAAAATTTTACATAGATTATATTATTCGAAAACTAAAATTCATAAAATGTTCCCAAATGTATCATCTATTTGTGATAAATGTCAATCCCAAGAAGCTACCATAACGCACTCATTCGTTTCTTGTACAAAAATTCAAAAATTTTGGAATGAAATTTTTGAAATCTTTACAAAGTTATTTAAAACAAGACTGATACCCAAAGCAGAATGGATTATCTTCGGTATAACGGAAGATGGTCCAGAACTAAATGTGTTTCAAAAGAAACTAATGGACTATGGGTTAATAACTGGAAAAAAGCTAATTCTAAAATTTTGGAAGAAGGCTCCAATACCAACTATAAATATGTGGATTTCAAATATGTTTGAAACATTACACCTTGAAGAGATAAGACTCCTCCTAGCAGGTAAACCAGATCATTTCCACCTGACGTGGTCTGCATTTATAGAATTATTACAAACATAGGGTGCAAAAGTACTTAAAAAAAAAAAAATTGAGGTCAGTTGAAGAGTTGGTATGTCCCATTTACGTAATGCTCATAAAAATATTTGTTTCTCTCTTTTTCCTCTTTCTCTCTTTCTTTCTTTCCTAGGGTCTATTTCTTAACTCATTTTCTTTTGTTTTTAATTTTGCTCTTATAGGGTCTTCGCCCTTTTTTGTTGTCACATTTCCTACACTTTCACTTTTTCCTTCACTTTCTTCTTTCTTTCAATCTTTTCCTTTTCTAGTGTAAAAAATAAATGGAGTACATTAATTGTAAGAAGATATAAATGACAAGTACTAATGTATGTGGTTGTAATGTAATGTACTTCTAATAAAATACAAATTTATAAATCAATGATTTGGATGAAGGGATTCAAAGTAACATTAGCAAATTTGCAGATGACATACCATATAACCATATAACAATTACAGCACGTAAACAGGCCATCTCGGCCCTTCTAGTCCGTGCCAAACACTTACTCTCACCTAGTCCCATCTACCTGCACTCACACCATAACCCTCCATTCCTTTCCCGTCCATATACCTATCCAATTTATTTTTAAATGATAAAATCGAACCTGCCTCCACCACTTCCACTGGAAGCTCATTCCACACAGCTATCTGAGTAAAGAAGTTCCCCCTCATGTTACCCCTAAACATTTGTCCCTTAATTCTAAAATCATGTCCTCTTGTTTGAATATTCCCTACTCTCAATGGAAAATGCTTATCCACGTCAACTCTGTCTATCCCTCTCATAATTTTAAAGTCCTCTATCAAGTCCCCCCTTAACCTTCTGCGCTCCAAAGCTGGGTGGCAGTGTGAACTGTGAGGAGGATGCTATGAGAATGCAGGGTGACTTGGACAGGTTGGGTGAATGGGCAGATGCAGTTTAATGTGGATCAATGTGAGGTTATTCACTTTGGTAGCAAATACAGGTAGGCAGATTACTTTTTTTTTATTTTTTTTATTTTTTTTTAATTTTTATTTATTAGAAGTACATTACATTACAACCACATACATTAATACTCGTCATTTGTATCTTCTTACAATTAATGTACTCCCTTTATTTTTTTTTTTACACTAGAAAAGGAAAAGATTGAAAGAAAGAAGAAAGTGAAGGAAAAAGTGAAAGTGTAGAAAATGTAACAACAAAAAAGGACGAAGACCCTATAAGAGCGAAATTAAAAACTAAAAAAAAAAAAGAGTTAAGAGATAGGCCCTAGGAAAAAAAAGAGAAAGAGAGGAAAAAAGAAAAAAAAATATATATTTTTTTGAGTATTACGTAAATAGGACATACCAACTCTTCAACTATCATCCCCCCTTACCTGACCTCAATTTTTTATTTTTTTTTAAAGTACTTTTGCACCCTATGTTTGTAATAATTCTATAAATGCAGACCACGTCAGGTGGAAGTGATCTGGTTTACCTGCTAGGAGGAGTCTTATCTCTTCTAGGTGTAATGTTTCAAACATATTTGAAATCCACATATTTATAGTTGGTATTGGAGCCTTCTTCCAAAATTTTAGAATTAGCTTTTTTCCAGTTATTAACCCATAGTCCATTAATTTCTTTTGAAACACATTTAGTTCTGGATCATCTTCCGTTATTCCGAAGATAATCCATTCTGCTTTGGGTATCAGTCTTGTTTTAAATAACTTTGTAAAGATTTCAAAAATTTCATTCCAAAATTTTTGAATTTTTGTACAGAAGACGAATGAGTGCGCTATAGTAGCTTCTTGGGATTGACATTTATCACAAATAGATGATACGTTTGGGAAAATTTTATGAATTTTAGTTTTCGAATAATATAATCTATGTAAAATTTTAAATTGTATTAAAGTGTGTCTTACATTAATCGAGCATTTATGCACGTTTAATAAGTATTCATTCCAACTTTCCTTTGAAATTTTAATAGCTAACTCTTGTTCCCAGTCTCTTCTGATACCCTCCGTAGGTGGTATTTGTACATTTAAAATAATATTATACAAATATGATATTAAGTTTGCTGATTCCGCTTTTATCTGCATTGCCTCGTCCAATACATCTACTGGGTTATTATAATGATCTTTTGTATATTTTTTCAAATAGTCGCATATTTGAAAATATTTAAAATATTGATTATTTCCGAGTTTATATTTTATTTGTAATTGTTGAAATGAAAGTAATTTTCCAGTTTCATACAAGTCACCAAGCGTTTTAATTCCTAGTCTATCCCATTGTGTATAAGCTTTATCTATAATAGAAGGACTAAACGAAGGGTTATTGACTATAGGTAATAAAAGTGATAAATTTCTTAATTTTAAATTTTGTTTTATTTGTTTCCAAATACGGATTGTACTATGAATAATTGGGTTCTTATTATAATTTATGTTATTCAGTTTCATTGGAGAGAGGAGGATCGCTCCAATGTTTCTAGAGGAGCAATCCTCTTTCTCCATTACAATCCAGTCTACTTGCTGGGCGGAGTTATCCATCAGTTGAATCATGTTTTTAATATTTACTGACCAATAATAATACATAAAATTAGGTAGTGCTAAACCCCCCAATACTTTAGGTTTATTCAGATGAGTTTTTTGTATTCTATGTGATTTATAGTCCCATATAAAATTAGTGATATCTGAGTCGAGTTTTTTAAAAAACTTCTTAGGTAAGTATATAGGAATTGATTGAAATAGGTATAAAATTTGTGGTAAAAAGATCATTTTTATTGCGTTTATTCGGCCTATTAAAGACATCGGGAGCGTTTTCCAGAATTTAATTAGTGTATTTAATTTATTAAGTAGGGGGTCAAAATTTGCCCTGAACATACCTTGATATGTTCTGGTAATTTCGATTCCCAAATATTTAAATTTTTCTGTAGCTATTTTAAAAGGGAATTTTAAAAGATGTGTTGAATCTTTCGGTTTTATTGACATAATTTCACTTTTATTCCAATTTATTCTATATCCAGAAAAAGATCCAAAGTCTTCAATTAAATTTAATATATTTGGTATAGTGATTTGAGGTTTTGTTATATACAGTAATATATCATCCGCGTATAAAGATATTTTATTATATGAGTCTTTAGTATTATATCCATGAATATCAGGGTGTATTCTAATTTTTTCTGCTAGCGGTTCAATAATGAGAGCAAACAGCTGTGGTGATAATGAGCATCCTTGTCTATTTCCCCTTCATTGTTGAAATTTCGAGGATAATATGTTATTAGTTAGTATTCTAGCTGTAGGTTTGTTATATAGTAACTTAATCCATAAAATAAAATTCTCTCCCAGTTGAAATTTTTGTAATACTTTATCCATATAATTCCATTCTACTTGATCAAATGCTTTTTCAGCATCCAGCGAAATAATTGATAATTCTTGATCTTCAGATTTGTGTGAGTGCATTATGTTGAGTAGACGTCTCATATTATTAGAAGAGTATCTCTTAGGGATAAACCCTGTCTGATCTGGGTTTATTAATTTACTAATGTATTTACTTAATCTTCTAGCTAATGTTTTCGCTAATATTTTTTGATCTGTGTTTAACAATGCTATAGCTCTATATGAACCAGGTTCTTCTAAATCTTTATTTTTCTTAGGTATTAATGTAATCGTTGATTCCGCTAATGTATCAGGTAGTATTCGTTTTTTAAAAGCGTATTGGTACATTTTTTGTAATCTTGGTATTAGTTTATCATAAAAGCTTTTATAAAATGCATTAGTAAATCCATCAGGGCCTGGTGTTTTTCCATTCTTTAATGAGTTTATTGTATCTTCTAATTCCTTAATTGAGATTTGTGCACCCAGTTCCTCTTGTTCCTTCAGCTCTAACTTTGGAAGATTACAGGTATCCAAGAACTTTGTGATATTATTGGAATCAATTATCGTTTTAGATGTATACAAATTCTCGTAAAATTGCGCAAATCTTTTATTAATATCCTTCGGTGTTGTTAATAATTCCCCTTTATCTGATTTGATCTTTGGTATAGTATGTTCCTTTTCTCGTTTTTTTAGCTGGCGAGCCAAAAGTTTATGCGGTTTATCCCCAAATTCAAAGTGCTCTTGTTTTGTAATTTGAAAAAGTCTTATAAGTTTGGCAGATAATAATTTATTTAATTTAAATTTTAAAATTATTATTTTATTATGTTTATCTATTGATGGATCTTTAGCATTATCTATATCCATTTGTCTAATAAGTTCTTCTAACTGTCTTTGTTCATT
This sequence comes from Malacoraja senta, assembly GCA_038087875.1. NCBI lineage: Eukaryota > Metazoa > Chordata > Chondrichthyes > Rajiformes > Rajidae > Malacoraja > Malacoraja senta. The sequence continues at coordinate 675,822 of JAXLNO010004412.1, read as the reverse complement.
CTTATTCTTTTTATTTTGAAAAGCTTGATATGAAATTATAATACCCCTAATGTATGCTTTAAAAGATTCCCAAAATAAAGTAGGCGATATATCTGAAGTATCATTTGTTTGAAAAAAGACCTCCATTTGTTCTTTTAAATATATACTCGCTTGTGGATCTTTTAAAATTTGAGAATTAAATCTCCAGAACGATTTATTCTTAGACAATCCTTCCAGTTTTAAAAAGAAAGTTAGTGGGGAATGGTCTGAAATTGAATTTGTATGGTATATTGCATTAGATGTTTGGGGGATTAATTTTGTATCCAGCAGAAAGTAGTCTATACGTGAGTATGTCTTATGTACCATTGAGTAAAACGAATATTCCCTGCCAGTTGGATTAACAATTCGCCAAACATCTGCTATATTAGTGTTATTTATATAGGTATTGAGGAGTTCCCCAGTTTTCGATTTCATATTCCCTCTCTGTTTTTGACTTGATTTATCTAAGTACGGGTCTAAAACACAGTTAAAGTCTCCTCCTATTATAACATTTTGATAGTTTGACTCTGCAATTATGTTGAAAATTTTATTGAAAAAGTGGGGGTTATCAAAGTTAGGGGCATATATATTTACCAAAGTAAGTGGAGTGTCATGGATTTCTCCATTAACTATTAGGTATCTCCCTTCTATATCTGTTATAATATTCTTTGCTTTAAATGGTATACCTTTTCTTATGATGATTGACGTGCCTCTAGATTTTGAAGTAAATGAAGAATGGTATGTTTGACCTATCCATTTCGCCCTCAGTCTAACTTGATCCTGAGGTTTTAGGTGTGTTTCTTGTAGGAAGGTAATGTCAGAGTTGTACAGTTTCAGCTGAGCTAGTATCTTACCCCTTTTAATAGGTTCGTTAATACCTCTTATATTCCAACTACAAAATGAGATTCCTCCTAGGTTCTTTTGTGTGGTGTCATGCATTTTGAATAATTATAGTACCTTTGAATCTTGTGGTGCGTCCATATCCCAGGTCTTTAGGTATTGGGGGAGTTTTTGAATTATTAAATTTTGCTGGTATGTCCATTTTACGCTTATCACTAAACACAAAACACAAACAAGTGATTTTATGTGGTAAAAAAAAAACTAAAAAAGTGAGGCTACAGTGTCTAATATAGTCAGCACTGTAGCGAGTGTCCCACCTGTAGGTGGGAAAAAACCTTGTTTTGACTTCCATTGCGTTGTTACACAAATAGCTCCGCTCTCTTAGTTAATCATAACATATTAAAATATGAAAACGAGGCCTCACATTCAGATATATAATACAATTTTACCCTGATATTTCCTTATAACATATATATATATCGGAGTTTAATTATTAAACCAATATTTTTGACTTCAATAAGAATCAACTGTTGGTTGAAGGGGTTAACGAGACGTGCCCCTGGACATAAGCCAGGTGCTCGTTTCTCATCCCCTCCTCCCACTTATAGATAAGGTTACTATTTATTAAAAATTCATATTAGTATGTTAGTTCATTATTTTTTATTTTTGTTTTTGTTAGTATTCTAATCTAACCTACATAACTTGTTAAGTTGTTAATAGGATAAGTTCTTACATTTGGTTATAATATTTTAATCAATAAGCAATTATTTTCTGGTTTATATTCCAACTGTTCAGTTGTTTACACGTTTTGAACAGAAAATGTCCTTGATTCAACATTCCAAAGATAACTGTAACTATCCCCAGACAAAGCATTGCTTAGAATGGTACAGATCTGCCAAAACTCCCTTTCATTTCTGTTTTTCAACGATAGTTTGGGCATATTTGAATGCGTCTTCAGGCTTAACAAATGACTTTTCAAGACCATTAAAGGAAATACGCATTTTCGCGGGGTAAAAAAAAACAAATCTGATCCCTTCTCTCCCTCTTAAAAGATCTTTAACCTTATCAAATTTGTTTCTTTTTTGCACAATTTCATACGGGTAGTCCCTGAATATCTTAATAGTGTCCTTGTCCATCCGCAGTTGTACACCGTATTTGATTTTGCTCATAACATATTCCAGTTCTACAGTATCCCGAAATTTCACAATAATATGTCGTGGATAAGCTATTCCCGCACCAGATCTTTGTTTAAATCTTGGGACACGATGAGCCACTTCGATTTTCGGTTCCTTGGAAAGATTCAACAGTTGTTTCAACAAGCCCATGGCAAATTCACGTACCTGCTCCCCTTCTGCCCCCTCTGAAACACCAAGAATTCTCAAATTCTGGCGTCTAGAGTGAGCTTCCAGGTCCAGGCATTTGGCTGAGACTTTCTCCAGTTGAGTCACCATCTGTAGTGAAGCTTGTTCGTTTTCTCGCCTCATTTGCTCATATTCTTGCCTCAATTTCGCCATGTCTTCAACCACTCGAGCCGTGTTTTTCTCCAATTACTATCTAAATGGTGTCAAGTTGGGAAAAGGGGAAGTACAACGGGATCTGAGGGGTCCTTGTTCATCAGTCAATGAAAGTAAGCATGTAGGTACAGCAGGCAGTGAAGAAAGCCAATGGCATGTTGGCCAATATAACAAGAGGAGTTGAGTATAGGAGCAAAGAGGTCTGTAATGAGTCAAGTCGTAGACACATCAAGATACAACACATATTTATTAAAGTCCACTTACAGCATTGGTCTGCAGAACTTTTGGCATCCAGATAATTCCAGGGATGGCGGGACTGTCATATGCTGAGAGAATGGAGCAGCTGTGCTTATATACTCTGGAGTTTAGATGGATGAGAGTGGATTTTATTAAGGGTTATTAAGGGTTTGGACATGTTGGAGGCAGGAGACATGTTCCCAATGTTGGGGGAGTCCAGAACCAGGGGCCACAGTTTAAGAATAAGGGGTAAGCCATTTAAAAAAATAAAAAATTGAGGTCAGGTAAGGGGGGATGATAGTTGAAGAGGCAGAGAATTCCACCCTCTGAGGCAGAGAATTCCACAGACTCACAACTCTCTCTCTTTCTCTTTTTTTTCCTAGGGCCTATTTCTTAACTCTTTTTCTTTTGTTTTTAATTTCGCTCTTATAGGGTCTTCGTCCTTTTTTGTTGTTACATTTTCTACACTTTTCTACACTTTCACTTTTTCCTTCACTTTCTTCTTTCTTTCAATCTTTTCCTTTTCTAGTGTAAAAAAATAAATAAAGGGAGTACATTAATTGTAAGAAGATACAAATGACGAGTATTAATGTATGTGGTTGTAATGTAATGTACTTCTAATAAATAAAAATTTAAAAAAAAAAAGAACGCAGATGAGGAAACACTTTTTCTCACAGAGAGTTGTGAGTCTGTGGAATTCTCTGCCTCAGAGGGTGGTGGAGGCCGGTTCTCTGGGTACTTTCAAGAGAGAGCTAGATAGGGCTCTTAAAGATAGTGGGTCAGGGGATATGGGGAGAAGGCAGGAACAGGGTACTGATTGTGGATGATCAGCCATGATCACATTGAATGGCGATGCTGGCACGAAGGGCCGAATGGGCTACTCCTGCACCTATTGTCTAATGTCTATTGAGCCCATAATACAGCCCTGGTGCCTACGAAACACAGGCTCAGAATTTCCAGAACATAGGGCAAAGCCCACAACACATGCCTGTGGCCTAAAATACAGGCCAGGAGCCTACGAAACACAGGCCCGGTAGACCAGAACTTTGGGCAAAGCCCAGAACGCAGGCCTGGGACCTAAAACGTTGTGTCGATGACGGCAACGTACCAAACTTCTGAACGGAAGAGCATTATTGCTAGATATTTTAGTGGGTGCTTAGCGACAGATGTATTTGTGTTTTTGCTAGGATCTAAATGAGTGAAGCTTTTGTGCCAAAAATCAGCATTTAGATGACAAAATACATTAATAAAAGAAAAATATAGCATGAGTTCCTCTCTCTCTCCCCCCCTCCCTCTCCCCCTCTTTCTCCCCCTCTCTCTCTGCAGGGCTGCCAGCTCTAACGCATTGAGCGTGAAAATCATGCATTTCACACAATTCTCACGCTGATCACAGAATTTCTCACGCTCAAAAAAAGAAAGAAATCTCACGCCCAAAAAAAGAAAGTCATAAATAACTCAATTCGCCCAGGGCTTCCAGATCTCCCCCACACCCACCAATGAGAATAGTTTTCTGTTGGCGGGTTTCCCGTAAAGAAAGAGCAATTACATTGTCTTAAGCGCATCACACACTATTTAAAATGGCAATGTAACTGTAGTACTAATGATTCCATTTGACATTCATGGAATCAAAATCTGCAGGTGCTGGAAATTCAAAGTAAAGCAAAAATAGTTTTAGAGAAAAAAAAGTAATAGTATTTCTCACAGTAAAAACAATGAGGGGAATATATAGATAAATAGGTGAATGCATAGTCTATTTCCTGGGATATGTGATTCAAGAACTAGAGGTGTCAGGGGTTTAAAGCAGGGGTGTCAAACTACCGGCTCGCGAAGGGGTCCAATCCGGCCTGCGGGATGATTTCGGAATAAAAATATTGTTTACCAGATGGTGTGATATGTGAGAGGCGGTCCCAGCACCGACCCCTGAGGCACCGCTCACACCTCCCACTCTCACCTCCGGCGGCTCTGTGTCCGTTGGCCGCTCTGTCTACATCCCATGGAGTTTTAACCTCAGGCCCGGAGCCAGGAGCGGACCGTCGGTGCCGCCTCTGGAGCCGCGGGGATGAATCACGGACTAAGGCTCCGCTCCGATGACCAACCCCCGGGTCACTGACCCTCACCTCCCCCAGACCCCCAGGTCATTGTCCCTCACCTCCCTCTGACCCCCCAGCAGGACACAGGGCTCCTGGGCAGGCCCGCATTCCTCGGGGGGGTAGAGGGAAACGCTCTCCGGACGTCGCCAAGTCTCCGAATTAGCGCTCAGTCACTCCGGGTGTTGTCGCCGCTCCACTGACACACACTCTCACACATACCCTCACACAGATTCTCACACACACCCTCGCACACAATCTCACACACACTCTTACACACAACCTAACACACACTGACACACACCCTGGCACACATAGAAACATAGAAAATAGGCTCAGGAGTAGGCCATTCAGCTCTTCGAGCCAGTATGATCATGGCTGATCATCAAACTCAGTATCCTGTACCTGCCTTCTCTCCATGCCCCCTGATCCCTTTAGCCACAGGGGCCACATCTAACCCCCTCTTAAATATAGCCAATGAACTGGCCTCAACTACCTTCTGTGGCAGAGAATTCCGCAGATTCACCACTCTTTGTGTAAAAAATGATTTTCTCATCTCGGTCCTAAAAGACTTCCCCCTTATCCTTAAACTGTGAACCCTTGTTCTGGACTTCCCCAACATCGGGAATAATCTTCCTGCATCTAGCCTGTCCAACCCCTTAAGAATTTTGTAAGTTTCTATAAGATCCCCCCTCAATCTTCTAAATTCTAGCGAGTACAAGCCGAGTCTATCCAGTCTTCATATGAAAGTCCTGCCATCCCAGGAATCAGTCTGGTGAACCTTCTCTGTACTCCCTCTATGGCAAGAATGTCTTTCCTCAGATTAGGAGACCAAAACTGTACGCAATACTCCAGGTGTGGTCTCACCAAGACCCTGTACAACTGCAGTAGAACCTCCCTGCTCTTATACTCAAATCCATTTGCTATGAATGCATACCATTCGCTTTCTTCACTGCCTGCTGCACCTGCATGCCTACTTTCAATGACTGGTGTACCATGACACCCAGGTCTCGTTGCATCTCCCCTTTTCCTAATTGTCCACCATTCAGTTAATAGTATACTTTCCTGTTTTTGCTACCAAAGTGGATAACCTCACATTTATCCATATTATACTGCATCTGCCATGCATTTTCCCACTAACTCAACCTATCCAAGTCACCTTGCAGCCTCCTAGCATCCTCCTCACAGCTAACATTGCCCCCCAGCTTAGTGTCATCCGCAAACTTGGAGATGTTGCATTCAATTCCATCATCCAGATCATTAATATATATTGTAAATAGCTGGGGTCCCAGCACTAAGCCTTGCGGTACCCCACTAGTCACTGCCTGCCATTCTGAAAATGACCCGATTACTCCTACTCTTTGCTTCCTGTCTGCCAGACAGTTCTCTATCCACATCAATACTGAACCCCCAATACCGTGTGCTTTAAGTTTGCATACTAATCTCTTATGTGGCCTTCTGAAAGCCTTCTGAAAGTCCAGATATAACACATCCACTGGTTCTCCCTTATCCACTCTACTAGTCACATCCTCGAAAAATTCTATAAGATTCGTCAGACATGATTTACCTTTCATAAATCCACGCTGACTTTGTCCAATGAATTCACCACAAGGTTTAAATGGATATGGGCCAAATGTGGATAAATGGGACTAGTTAAGATGGGGCATCTTGATCTGCATGGATAAGTTGGGATGAAGAGCCTGTGTCCATGCTGTAAGACTATGGCACATTGTAGAAAGGGTGCAATTGCTCTGGAGAGGATCCACGGTCGATTAATGAAGATGTTGGCAGGGCTGGAATTTTTTTTTTCACTTTGAAGTAAGATTTTATAACTGAGATTGTATTCTTTGCAGCAACGGAGGTGAAGAAAAACCTTAGCTGAGGTAAATAATATGAGAATAGGATGTGTTTCGTTTGGTTCTTGGTTTCCTGGTCCTCTGTAAATATTCCAAATGGAATTTACACTGAAGATGGTGGAGGGTGGACTTAAGCAAAAAAGGGTTCTTGGGAAAAAGAGCTACCTTAAATTAGATGCGTCTGGTTGGGTAACTATGGTAGGGTGAAGACTATTCCATGCTTTAATTGTGCGGGGGAAGAATGAATTGCTTTACACTTCTGTCTTTGTAGCTGGTATCTTAAATTGGATCGAATGCCCTTGTCTGCTCCTAATAGGTTTGAGTTTGGTAATGTATGTTGAGCTGACCATTTAACATTTTGTAAAAACAGGTCAAACGGTGAGCTTTACGTCTGTCTTTGATCCACCCCGACCAGTAAATTCAGAAGTTTGGTAACACTCGCTTCTCTCTCATTGGTATTAGTAACAAATCGAGCTGCCTGTCTTTGGACAAGTTCGATGGAACAAATTTTTTAATTTATGTATGTGTCCCATGCTGCTACTGCGTAGTCCTAATGTGGTCTAACGATGGTGAAGTATAACTTTTCCTTGATAGAAGTTGAAGAATGATGAAAGTTGCGTCTCAGACATTTTTTTTTAAATTTTTTTTATTTTTTATTTATTAGAAGTACATTACATTACAACCACATACATTAGTACTCGTCACTTATGTCTTCTTACAATTAATGTACTCCATTTATTTTTTACACTAGAAAAGGAAAAGTTTGAAAGAAAGAAGAAAGTGAAGGAAAAAGTGAGTGTAGAAAATGTGACAACAAAAAAGGACGAAGACCCTATAAGAGCAAAATTAAAAACAAAAGAAAAAGAGTTAAGAAATAGACCCTAGAAAAGAAAGAGAAAGAGAAAGAAGAAAAAAAGCGAAACAAATATTTTTATGAGCATTACGCAAATGGGACATACCAACTCTTCAACTATCATCCTCCCTTACCTAAACTCAATTTTCTTTTAAAGGTACCTTTGCACCCTATATTTGTAATAATTCTATAAATGCAGACCACGTCAGGTGGAAGTGATCTGGTTTACCTGCTAGGAGGAGTCTTATCTCTTCTAGGTGTAATGTTTCGAACATATTTGAAATCCACATGTTTATAGTTGGTATTGGAGCCTTCTTCCAAAATTTTAGAATTAGCTTTTTTCCAGTTATTAACCCATAGTCTATTAGTTTCTTTTGAAACACATTTAGTTCTGGACCATCTTCCGTTAGAAAATTTAGGACATCTGTTGCTTTCAACGTTGCATGATGAGTTTGACCATTCCAACGTAGATCGTTCAGCAATTTGATGCCAAGATACTTGGTTTGTTTGGATACTTCACGGGTGGCACCAAGGATATAGTATGATGTTTCGCTTGGTTCCCTCTTCCTGGCGACACGCATGGTTTCACATCTGGAAGAATTGAACTGCATGCCCCATTGTTGTGACCACTCAACCATTGTATCAAGATCTTTTTGGAGAGCATCTTTATCGTCAGCTGACTTAATTGGAAGGTACAGCAAACAATCATCAGCGAATAGTCTGGCCGTAATTGTGACTTTTTCATGGATGTCATTAATGTAAAGCAAAAACAGATGTGGGCCCAGTACTGTGCTATTCAACACTGGGCGCCAATCAGAGCTTTGTCCATTCATACACACGTGCTGAAGACGTTTTGTCAGAAGACTGGAAATCCATAGTTTTGTGTTGGAACGAACACCGTAGAAGTCAAGCTTCCGAAGCAGTCTCTGGTGTGGGTTGACATCAAATTCTTTAGAAAAGTCCAGCACTACATAACAAAGAGTGTAGGAAGGAACTGCAGATGCTAGTTTAAACTGAAGATAGACACAAAAAGCTGGAATAACTCAGCGGGACAGGCAGCATCTCTGGAAACAATGGGTGATGTTTCAGGTCGAGACCTGCAGACTGAAGAAGTTGAAAACCAGTCATATTGATGTAAATCACAATGACTGGAGATGTGTGTTATCCAACTAAGGGCAGATATCAGAAACATGTGTTCATCTTTATTGATGTGACACCATAATATATTGCAGAAAAAATAATTTAATGGGGTGGCACGGTGGCGCAGAGGTAGAGTTGCTGCCTTACAGCATCACAGACCCAGATTTGATCCTGTGTACATTATCCCTATGACTACATGAGTTTTCTCCGGATATTCCGGTTTCTCCAACATCCGAAAGAAGTGAAGGTTTGTCGGTTAATTGGCTTCTGTAAATTGTCCCTGGCGTGTAGGATACAACTGGTGTGTCGTAGATTGCTGGTCAGTGAGGACTTGGTGGGCTGAAGGGCCTGTTTCCATATATATGTTTCACACATATATCTTAATTTAATTGAATATAGATATTTGGTTGAATATGTGGTGTTATTTTTGTCTTGTTTCTATAGTCAATGGGTAAGGTTGATTAATATATTTGTGCAGTCCGATGGAAGTCCGACTCCTATTGCCTTGTTTCTGTTTTTTCTCTCTCTCTCTATATATATATACACACACACACACATATACATATATATATATATATATGCATAACAGCATGAATTGTAATCTGATTTCCATACATGAATATACTAACGTAATTCATGTGCTGCACCTGTTGATTAGAGCCTGGCTCTACCGTGGTATGTAATTAGGAATGTCATTTAGCCTAACCTTATTCATAGCTAATCCAATTTAAATTGCATTCAAGTGTAAGTTAAAAAACTCGCTACAATATGCACCAGATTTCAAAATTTCTAGCAAAAAAAAGCAAAAACTCCCTACCGTAAGAGGGGAGTCAACCCCCTCCCACACCCTCCCCCCTCCCCCCTCCCCCTCGGTGACTATGCTCCCTCGGCCTTGGTCGCTACACTCCCTCACAATTTCTATCTCAACCAATGTTGGTAGACCTGCTCTGTCTCCCTCTCTCTGTCTCTCCCTCTTTCTCTCTCAGTCCCCCATCTCTCTCCCTTTCTCTCTCCCCCTCTTCCAGTCCCCCATCTCTCTCCCCCTTTCTCTTCCCCCCGACTATACACTATGCCACTCTCAATCTACATTCTACAAGATAACGCTACTCTCTCTCCTCCCCCTCTCTCTTTCTCTCTTTTCCCCCTCTCTCTGTCTCCCCCTCTCTCTCTCTTGCCCTCTCTGTCAGTATCCCTCTCTCGCCCATCTCTCTCTCCTCCTATCTCTCCCCCTTTCTCTTCCCTCTCTGTCTATCTCTCTCTCTGCCCCCCCCTCTCTCTCCCCCCTACGGTGATCTCTCCAATATCTCCATGGGGCGGGGCAATGGTTCGACGGCGGGGACGCGGCTCTGATTGGTCGGACACATGGAGGGGGCAGGACCTGGTCCTTTGTGACGTTGAGCCCGAGGGAAGCGGAACCTGCTGCCATTGGCCGCTGGCGCTGCCCATCAGTGGGGAGAGGGAGGGGGCGGGACCTGGTCACGTGAGGTCTTCCTGTATCTCCTAGCTCCTCTAGTATCTTTGCCAGAGATCTTTGTTGCAGCTCAGGTGGGAACAGTCGCCGCCGCTCAGCCCCGCGTCCTTTCCTCACCCCGTCCTCCCTTCCGAAGGTCGATCCTGCGGCCGCCGACCCGAGGACCCGGAGCCTGAGGCGTGGGGACCAGTATCTTTGGTGGGGACGGGGTGGATGTAAGCAGAGATACTAGAGGATGTAAGTTAGTCGGGTGGGTCTGAGCAAAGATTATATAGCGGAGCAAGATGTGCCACTCAGCGAAAAAAGCGTAGTATGACATGGGTGATTGTTGTCGCCATTTTACCGGCGTGCCTCGACTACCGTCATGGCATCTACTTCTAAATCTTCATCTCACTGCTCTGCTATCAATTGTTCTAATCGTCAATGTAAACGACCCGACCTGTCATTCTTTAGGTTCCCCGATAAAAAAGAAAGGTGAGAAAATATATTATATTTGACATCTGTCGATATTATTCTGAACTGAAAAGGTTATTTTCTGGTCTCCCATCAACGGTCATTGGGAAACTACATTAGAAAGTTGTAGTTAGGAATGTACATTAGAAAGTTATTCGAATTATTTGTAATAGATCTTTATTTACCAATAATAAAGTAAATAATTTTAACACTTCTGTACATTTTTGGTTTTGTTCTTGTAAGGCAAGGGTCTCCAAAATATGGCCCGCGGGACACATTAGGCCCACCACGAGATTTTTTTAGCTCAGATTCGAGTCCGAGAACGCGGCGGCTGTTACCCGTTATGTCCCGAATTGGGGGAAATGTTTTTGCAGTCACTTATGGAGCTGCGATTTTTTTTTGTGTCATATCTCCGTCCCCCCTGCAGCCTAACAATGTGAAGTGGTGCGGCCTTTCCAAAAGACCGGCCCGGCGCTTCAAGCCGCAGGCGCGCTGCGGACTTTAACATAACGGAGCCTGCGATCATTTGCCGAGGATCGCCTGTGATGAGCTCCAACTTTATACCCGTGAAGCCCGCGGTCTCCGGTAAGAAGAGTCCTACTCGGGAGCTCCTTGCTGCAGAGTGTTCCAATCCATCCCGATGCTGGAGTTTCCATCATCCCGACGTGAGGGCTTCGGACATTGGACCATCAGCAGCGGCAACTGCGGAGGGTTCAAAAGCTCCGACCACATGTGAACAAACGAGGAAGATGATTGAACTTTATTAACTTCCGTCACAGTGAGGATTGTGGATTCCATTGTGGTGGATGTTAATGTTAAATTTTATTTTATGTGGCTGCGTGTCTTGCTGCTTTTTCCTTAGTATGGCTGTATGGTAACTCTGTATCACTGTACCTTAATTGGTACATGAGACAATAAATTTGAACTTGATAAGCATTCCTCTATATCGTATCATATCATATCAATAGACAATAGGTGCAGGAGTAGGCCATGAGGTGCGCGAACTATAGGTGTGACTGCATGATCCACAGTAATCTTGTATATCGTAGCCAGCTTGCCAAGTTTGTCATCGAACAAGTCTTTGTAATTGGATAGCATCTGCTGTGTTGGTTCCTCTGTCAGGCAGAGTTTGTGGACAGCAATAGACATTAGGTGCAGGAGTAGGCCATTTGGCCCTTTGAGCCAGCACCGCCATTCAATGTGATCATGGCTGATCATCCCCAATCAGTACCCCGTTCCTGCCTTCTCCCCATATCCCCTGACTCCGCTATTTTTAAGAGCCCTATCTAGCTCTCTCTTGAAAGCATCCAGAGAACCTGCCTCCACCGCCCTCTGAGGCAGAGAATTCGACAGACTCACCACTCTATGTGAGATAAAGTGTTTCCACGCCTCCGTTCTAAATGGCTTACTCCTTATTCTTAAACTGTGGCCCCTGGTTCTGGACTCCCCCAACATCGGGAACACGTTTCCTGCCTCTAGCATGTCCAAATGCTTAATAATCTTATATGTTTCATTAAGATCCCCTCTCATCCTTCTAAACTCCAGAGTATACAAGCCCAGCCGCTCCATTGTCTCAGCATATGACAGTCCCGCCATCCCGGTAATTAACCTTGTAAACCTACGCTGCACTCCCTCAATAGCAAGAATGTACTTCCTCAAATTAGGTGACCAAAATGACACACAATACACCAGGTGTGGTCTCACTAGGGCTCGAAACAACTGCAGAAGGACCTCTTTGCTCCTATACTCAACTCCTCTTGTTATGAAGGCCAACATGCATTCGCTTTCTTCACCGCCTGCTGTACCTGCATGCTTACTTTCATTGGTACACAAAAATGCTGGAGAAACTCAGCGGGTGCAGCAGCATCTATGGAGCGAAGGAAATAGGCAATGTTTCGGGCCTATTTACGCAGGGGGGCGACGTTCCCCTACTTCTCAGATTCCAGTCTCCATACAGGGCTGCCAACTCTCACCCTTTGAGCGTGAGACTCAGGCATTTAGACAAATTCTCACGCTGATCACAAATTTCTCACGCTCTGTCGTGAGAAATTCTGTGATCAACGAGAATTTAAAAAATATCAACTGCATTGGCCACGGGAGTTAGAGAGCTGGGGCTGAGGAAGCGATAGAAGCAGAAGCAGCGGTGGGGGGCGGATGCGGACAGGGAGCCGGGGCTGGTGAGTGTTTTCCGGGCTGGCGAGTCGCTCACTGCAGCTCCGGCCATGGAGCTGTGCAAGAGTCCCGGGCCATCGGAGGTGTCGGAAGCGTTGCGCCGCTGCCTTTAGAAATTCGCCCTGGTGATTGGATCAGGCAGCCTCTGGAGAGAAGGAATGGGTGACGTTCCTGGTCGTGACCCTTCTAAGGGTCTCGACCCGAAACCTTTAGAAGGATCTCGACCCGAAACGTCACCCATTCCTTCTCTCCAGAGATGCTGCCTGTCCTGCTGAGTTGCTCCAGCATTTTGTTTAAACTCTTTGGTTTAAACCAGCATCTGCAGTTCCTTGTCACGCAATGATACCCAACAAGACGAATTTGAAGCTACTACCACTCGGGTGGGGGAGAGATGGAGAGAGAGGTTAAAGAAATCGATATTCATACTCAATCGGGGAAATTAGTTGATATCTGTCTTTAAATTGATATTTTGTTCATCTTTAAATGTAAGTCTTGGATTCATGTATCGTGGGAACAAATAACCAAAGGCAGGATGGTAAATATCAACTACAAATTAACTTTAGAAAATGAAACTTGCAGAGATGAACTTTGCCCTTCACTTTACAAAGAATAACCTCAGGGATTATGCAGTAAATGTCATTCAAATACTCTGCAACCTTGGGATAATATTGTTCGTGTTCAAATCTGATAGGCAAGTCTTGATTTGTTGAATATTATGATTAGTTCAAAGATACAGCGTGGGAACAGGCCCTTCGGCCCCTCAAGTCCGTGCCGACCATCGATCACCTATTCACAATGGTTCTATGTTATCCCACTTTCTCATCCACTCCCTACACAATAGGGGGGCAATTTACAGAGGGCCAATTAACCTACAAACCTGCATGTCTTTGGGATATGGGAGGAAACCGGAGCACCCAAAGTAATCCCACACGGTCACAGGGAGAATGTGCAAACTCCACACAGACAGCACCCGAGACCAGGATCGAACCCGGGTCTCCGGCGCTGTGGGGCATTAATTGTAATGCTAATACTTGGGCCTCCGCTGATATGCCGGGATGATTACCCAATATTACTGATTATTAATCCATTGTATTATTGATTATATATGTTGCGCCCGTTCTCCTTTACTTGTACATTGTGACATTGTGAGCGGCTTGCTTGCATTTACCAGATAGCACGCAACAAAAGCTTTTCCCTGTACCTCGCTACAAGTGGCAATAGTAAACGAAATCAATCTATTTACATGTATCTGTGCGTTGTTGCTTTAACCGGCCTGTTAAGGTGCAGCAACTGAGAATGTCATTGTTCTGATGTCGCTGCACGCGACAACGAAACACTCTTGTCTTCATTCTACACTTGAAATTACCACAATGACATTTAAACGGCATTTGGACAGGTACACGTGAAGGAAGGAACTGCAAATGCTGGATTAAACCGATAGACACAAAGTGCTGGAGTAACTCAGTGGGTCAGACAGCATCTCTGGAGGGAAGGAATGGGTGATGTTTCGGGTCAAGACCCTTCTTCAGACTGAAGGCCTGGATAATTGGCTTGGTATAAGTGTAAATTGTCCCTCGTGTGTGTAGGATAGTGTTAATGTGCAGGGATCGCTGGTCGGTGCGGACTCGGTGGGCCGAAGGGTCTGTTTCCGCGCTGTATCTCTAAACTGAACCCTGTGCATCTAGCAGGGCTGTGTATGGCCGAGTGCCGGGACACGGAGACATCTGTCTCTGATCTTCACAAAGCCAATCATGTATAGAGCAGCGCCGCAGATCAATGGGCCTCTTGTGATTGGAGTTGGTCCACAGACACAGAGAGGAAATTTGATGTTACTCTGGCTTTTTGTGTCTATCAGTGACTTGGAGAGTGGGCTGGACAATGAGTGATGCAGCTGGTCGCGGCTCCCCTGATCTACGCTATTTCCACGCACTTATGGGCCTGTCCCACTGAGATGACTCTATAGGCCACTGTCAGGGACTACTTTTACTAGCATTCACCTACGACACCTCGTGACATCCTACAACAACCTCCGACAGCAAAAATTGTTGCCACTGTCGCTTGTAGTTGCCCAAAAGATCGACTAAGTGGGACAGGCCCTTCAGGCTGTGGCTCGGTGCATCCCTCGGGCTTGGTCTCTCGCAATTTCTCACTCTCAACTCTCACCCAATGTTGGCAGCCCTGCCATGAGATGGAGAGTGTGGAGGAAAGTGGCGCTGTAAGGGCAGTCCACGTCTTTCACCAGTTCATTGGAACTTTTCCCAATTCCATAATGACCGTCTAAGAACTTGGCCCTCATCAGACCTGGCATCTCTCTGCCGTAAACGGAGTTCATCTGCTGGACGCTCAACTCGTAGACTACCCGCTCCTTCCTGAAGCGGATATCAAACAGCTGTAAACCGCTGGCGGGACTGTGGCGGAACTTCTTAGTTAAAGTGGGGAACGTGGTGGTTTGCAACATGGTATCTTGGTCCACGTGGCTCGAACTGGAGGGGGCCGTAGGTTTGAAACTTCTGGCGATGTCTCAACGAGGCGTAGTTGGGATCTGAATCCATCCTTTGGATCTCTCGCTCTCTCATGCCCTCTCTCTCACCCTCTCGCCTCGGCATTCCCGGAATAATTTGGCATTTTGCGGGGACGGCTGCATCTGCAGTTCCTTCCTGTTGAAGGGGCGGGGGTGGGGGGACCCTTGGGCCGTGGCGGCTCCTGGTCTGTTCCCTCCGCGGGCGCCGCCTGGCCCGCTGAGTTCCTCCAGCACTCTGTGTTTTTTGTTTGGCTCTGGAGTTGAAGGTGGACACGGGGGGGGGGGGGGGGGTTGGGGTAACTCAGCGGGACGGGCGGTGGCTCTGGGGAGTGGGTGGCATTTCGGGTTGAGACCCTTCTGCAGACAATCACAAGTACTCTCACCGACGAGAGTTCAGTTCAGTCTGAAGAAGGGTCTTCTCTCCAGAGTCGCTGCCTGTCCCGCTGAGTTACTCCAGCTTTACGTCTAACTTCATTTTCAAGGGTTAAATAAAAAACACAGAGTGCTGGAGGAACTCAGCGGGCTAGGCGGCATCTGTGGAGGGAATGGATTAGGAGTTGTTTCGGGCTAGGGTTCTTCTTCAATAGGAAGGAACTGCAGATCAAAGATACTAGAGCGGATACTAGTATCTTTGCTGCAGATCAGGCATGGTATTCTTCTGATTTAAATCGGAATTCAAGACTTCCGGTGGCGCCATGAAGTGGTGAGGGCGCAGCATTGAGCTCAGCTCCTGCTAAAACCGCCAAAATCGCGTAAAAAGACGTTTTTAAAGTCGGGACCGATTTAAAAACACCGGGGCTGCTTCGTGTGGCGGGAGTGACGTTATCAGACAGCGTCGAGAAAATCTGAGTTTTAACGGGACCTTTAGATGAATAAGGGAAAACATTTACGGGGACCCAAGAAATCGACTATCAGACTCCAGCTTCAAGAAGACTTGGAAGCTCTTCAAACAACAACTGAAAGCTCAGAAGAAGAGCTTGATCCTCAACAAGCAGTATCCGAAATGGCTACAAGAGGAGAGACAAAAGAAAAAGAAAAGGAGAAAGAGATGAAGCAGTAGGAACAAACAGTAAGAGCTAACCTTACTAGAGATCTTACCAAAGATCACACTAAGGAATTATCCAAAATGCTTGCTAGTATGAATAATACATTGGAGAACAATCTCTCTAAAATGGAGGTTAACTTGTCTAAGAAAATTGATACTGCGCATGATGAATCAAAGGAACAGTATGACTCTTTGAAGCAGCAGTTCACAGACTTGGAGCAGAGGACAACACAAGAATTTGCGAGAATGGAAAATGATTATAATAAGAAAATTGATGAGCTGACTGAAGAGATGAAACATTCTGACAAGTTGACAGAAGAGATGATGGTTGAAATGCGTGAGATGTCTCAGGAAATATCGATCTTGAAAAAAGAACAGGGTGCTAATCGGGAGCAATTGAATAAATTGACTGAAAAATGTCAAGATTTGGAAGCTAGATCAAGGAGACAGAACTTAAGGATTATAGGAGTAAAGGAGGGACAAGAGTATGGAATTCAAATGACTGAACTTGTCACTAAAATACTCAATGATGTCTTTAAGTTGAAGGAAACCCCGAGGATTGATGTGGCACATCGGGTAGGTCGCTTCCGAATAGAAACAAATGCTCCTCCAAGACAGATCATCGTGAAATTTTTGGACATTTCAACCCTGGAAAAACTCCTGAAGCCGATACCGCATGGTGAGAGGCTCACATTCGATGGAGAGACTGTTAGATTGTACAGGGACTACCCACGCGAAATATTGGAGAAAAGGAATCAGTTTAAAAGAGCAAGTAGTATCCTGCAAGGACAAGCCAATGTGAAATACAGGGTGGTTTATCCAGCGAAGATGAAGATTACATACAACTCCACTCAACGCGCCTTCACGGATCCTGATCTGGCATTTAATTACGCACAAGTTATTGTAAAGAAAATAGAGAAAAGAGAAGAGAAGGCCGATGATTAAACTTTTCAATGGAAGACTGTGCTGTAATTAAGATGGCGGAACTGCTCGAGACATTAACCAGACAGGCTTATCTGTCAGGAATGTGTTTTCAATGACAGAGCCCTGGTTTCACCTTGAACGGAAAAGTTGAAGAGAAACAAAAGGGGAAAGCAGACATGCTGAAATAAAGCGACCAGATTCAAAAGAAACTCAAAGGAAACTATGGACTTAAGAAAAGTTTTAATTAATACAGTATATACTTAATGTAAAGAATTAACTAACCATATAAACTTTATATTACTAATCGACAGTTAGGCTATTATACTAATATTATACTAATATGACTAACTAACGTACTAACTAATGGAGTTAGGGGGATAAGGGGCCTATAGAGGGTTAGATGGTTATTACTAACAGTTAAATAATTTTAATATTGCTGAAAGGAAACAAAATATAATTTAGGATGTATACTAATACATAACAATTAATGAAAATGGGTATAAGAATATTATAACATCATAAGCCTGTGAGAAAGAGGGAGGCGTTAATGATTTGGAAAAGTTCCAGAGGTTTGGGCTGGAAGACGGTTGTACTTCAGATAAATAAATTTAACCCTTGAAACAGGCTGGTAATTAAGGAAAAGATGAACAACCTTGGGTACAGGGACAAGGCCTGTTTCTATGCTTTATGATTCCATGACTCTATGATACTGAGTAAGCACTATAGAAGGTTTAAAGCCTGGGTACATAAGAGAATATTTGAAATAGTACAGATGATGATAACTCTCTATTGATGAAACTTCTTTTGTTTTATTTGGCCTGACTGGATAAAAAATTGTTTTAATGATTTTTTGATATATTAAGAGGAAACGGCATGTAGTTGTCTATGACATTTTATCTAGGGGGCTGAGCTCAATGTATAATTCCAACTACGGGGGTCAATCAATTTTTGGCCATCATAGATGGCATCTCGAATTTAAGGTATCACCTTTTTGATACCTTAAAGTCACGTTTTTTTTAAATTCACTTTTATGTGGTTCACTCAATAATTTTTCTTTTTTTCTTCACTATCTTTCAATACACGTTTCTCTTTTTCTCATGGAGGTTCAATAGTCGGAGGAGATGTAAAATAACGTCAGAAGTACGGGATGATCCCCCCACACCCAGAAGCCTGAGGTACTTAACTGCACCACATGAATCAAAATCACCAAAACCAATTAACAATGCAAGACAATAGGAAAAAAAAAGAATGGAGGAATCACATTCTGTAGTTGGAATATTAGGGGTGTGAATGATCCAATTAAGAGGGGCAAGATTATGGCCCAGTTAAAATCTTTAAATGTGGACATAGCTTTTCTGCAAGAAACTCATACAAAACTACAAACACAGATGAGACTGAGGGCAAACTAGATAGGCCAAACTTATCACTCGTCATTTACTGCTAAAGCTAGAGGAATGGCTATTATTATTCGGAAACGTATACCATTTATATTAAAGAATACTATATCTGATAAAGAAGGAAGGTACACTATAGTGGCAGGAGAAATTTACTACACCATTGACTCTGATAAATATCTATGCTCCAAATTTTGATAACCCCCAATTTTTAAAGAAAATTACGGATATAATAGATGAGTATAATTATCAAAATGTAATACTAGGGGGGAGACTTTAACTGTGTTATAGATTCATATTTAGACAAATCAAAAAAACTAAGGAAGGGCAGCATCAAATCCATGACTAGCGAATTTTTAAACACATATATAAAAAACACTAATATAACAGATGTATGGAGAATAGTTAATCCAACTGGAAGGGAATACTCGTTCTACTCATCAGTACACAAAACCTACTCAAGAATTGATTATTTTTTAGTGGAAACAAAATTAATCCCATACACGATTAATCCAAAATATCATAATAGTATTATTTCTGATCACTCCCCGTTGACTTTTACTTTAAAACTTGAGGGAATGCCAGGTATAAAATCTTTTTAGAGATTTAATACACAAATAACTAATAACCCACAAGGTTACGAGTATTTAAAACAACAAATGCCTTTTTTTTTTTAGACAAACGAGACGCCAGGTATTTCACCATCTCTATTATGGGAATCTTTTAAGGCATTCATCCGTGGAGTTATAATTTCATATCAAAGTTTTCAAAATAAAAAGAATACGACAGAACAATGGACGTTAGGAAAGGAAATTAAACTATTAGAATTAGATAACGCAAAAGACCCAACTATAGATAAACGTAATAAGATTACATTATTGAAATTTAAACTTAATCGAATATTATCGGCAAGAGTAATAAGATTATTTCAGATTACAAAACAGGTACAGTTTGAATTTGGCGATAAACCACATAAACTTATAGCGCGACAATTGAAGAAGCAAGAAAAGGAAAATATTATTATTAAAATCAAATCAGAGAATGGGGAACTATTAACTCTACCCAAGGACATTAATAAAAGGTTCGCTCAATTCTATCAAAACTTATATACATCTAAAACTAAAATAGAAGACAATAAGATTATAAATTTTTTAGATAATTGTAATCTGCCAAAATTGGATATCTTAGAACAAGAGGAATTAGGAGCTCAGATCATAAGTGAAGAAATAAGAGAAACAATAAAAGAACAGAAAAATGGGAAGACACCAGGGCCAGACGGTTTTAATAATGAATTTTATAAAAGATTTCAGGAGTTAAAGGTCCCACGATTACTTAAATTATACACGTATGCCTTTACCGAAAAGAAATCACCAGAAACACTAGCAGAATCTACAATCACGCTTATACCAAAAAAAGATAAAGATTTAGAAAATCTGGGTTCATACAGAGCTATATCACTTTTAAATACAGATCAGAAAATTTTAGCAAAGACTTTAGCAAGAAGATTGAGTAAATATATTAATAAATTGATAAACCCGGACCAAACGGGGTTTACACCTAAAAGACAATCATCTAATAATCTGAGACAACTTTTTAATATAGTGTATTCACATAAAATGGAAAAGGAAGACTTATCAGTTATATCTTTGGATGCAGAGAAAGTATTTGATCAGGTAGAGTGGCAGTATTTATACATAGTACTCCAAAAATTTAATATGGGAGATAATTTTATTAGATGGGTAAAATTACTATATGATAAACTGATGGCAAGAATATTAACTAATAATATGTTATCTCCAAAATTCCAATTATCACGGGACAATAGGCAGGGATGTGTTTTATCACCCCTGCTATTTGCCCTTATGATAGAGCCTTTGGCTGAAAGGATAAGAACGCATCAGAATATTCAGGGATATAATACTAATGACTCTAATAACAAAATTTCATTATATGCAGATGATATACTTTTATATATTATAAATTCACAAACGAGTATCCCGAATTTACTAAATTTAATAATTTGGTTCTTTTTCTGGATATAGAATAAACTGGAACAAAAGTGAAATTATGTCACTAAAGCCGCAGAAAGCGAATCACCTATTAAAATTTCCATTTCAAATTGCAACGGAAAAATTCAAGTATCTGGGTATTCAAGTTACTAGAAGATATAAATCATTATTTAACGCTAATTTTACTCCATTATTAAATAAATTGAATGCTCTGATTACATTTTGGAAAACGCTCACATTATCATTAATTGGCAGAACAAACGCTATAAAAATGATAGTTCTACCACAAATAATATACTTATTTCAATCCATACCAATATATATACCAAAATATATATTTTTTAAATTAGACTCTAATATTACCAATTTTATCTGGGACTATAAAGCACATAGAATTAAAAGAAACCACATGCAAACCCAAAGAGGTAGGGGGACTTGCACTGCCTAATTTTTTATATTATTATTGCGCAGTGCATATTAAGAATATAATTTATTGGTTGGATAGTCCTTCTCAACAGATGGAATGGAGAAAGAGGATTGTTCTCTGTATGATTTAGGAGCGATCCTCTTCTCCCCGATAAAATTGAACAATACATTATATAAGAAGAATCCAATTATGCATAATATAGTACGAATTTGGAAACAAATAAAATTAACTTTAAAATTAAGAAACCTATCAGCACTAACACCAATAGTGAATAACCCGGTATTTAAACCATCTCTTATGGATAAAACATATAGACAATGGGAAAGATTGGGAATATAAAAGGTGGGTGACATGTATGAAATGGGAAATTTATTATCATTTCAACAATTAAAATCAAAATTTAATCTGAATAACAACCAATACTTTAAATATTTACAGATATGTGACTTTATGAAGAAATATATACCAAGGTTTCAGAGCATAATGATAGACCCACTGGAAGAAGCAATGAATATTAAGGCAGACTCACAAAAATTAATATCATCTATATAATAGTATTCTTAATAGAGAATTGCCATCAACAGAGGCAATTAGAGAAGACTGTGAAAAAGAATTAATGCCAAAAATTTCCAAAGAAACATGGGAAAAGTATTTGATATATATACATAAATGTTCGATTAATGCTAGACACAATTTAATTCAATTTAAAATATTACACAGATTATATTATTCAAAAACTAGGTTGAATAAAGTCTATTCAAATATTTCTCCCATCTGTGACAAATGTCTTTCTCAAAATGCCAATATCACACTCTTTTGTTTCTTGCACAAAATTTCATAAATTTTGGTGTGATATATTTGATATATTCACTAGTCTATTTAAGATAAAAAATGGAACCTAATATTGAAATGATTATATTTGGAGTAATGGGAGACGGGAACAAATTAAATATACCTCAAAATTCATTTTTAAATTATGGTTTAATAACAGCAAAAAAACGTATACTTAAATTTTGGAAAAAAGCTACTATACCAACACTTAAAATGTGGACCAGTAATATGTTGGACACAGCCCACCTCGAAGAAATGAGACTCCTCCTAATAGACAAACAAGACCAATTCTTAACGAGTTGGTCTCCATTTATTGATTTTTTGGATTCATGTGGTGCAACAGTATCGTAGAAATTAAAAGTTTCAGGTATGGGTGAAAGATGATCAAGAATATATAAAAGCATTTCCTTGTGACGAGTGGATAATCTCCCTCCTGCCTCACTTTCCTACTTATTTATTTCTTTACTAGCTCTTTTTCTTTCCTTTTTTTTTTCTTCTCACACACACTAGACTTTCCTCTATTCTTTACTATCTCTTTCTGTCTTATCTCTCTCTTAAAAAATAATTTAAAAAAAGGAAGTTGTACAGAGAATGTATTATGTTAACATAATTTTGGGAACCTGTAAAAAGGTACCACTGTACTGTACTTCTAATTTTTAAAAAAAATAATAATAAAAGTATGGTTGCCAACAATGCAGAGAATTTGCAAACCTCTGCCGGCTAATGGAATGTGTTAAATCTTTCTAAAGCATGTGCCTGGAATTGGAACTCCAAGCCACAGACACCTTGATCCTCCCCTGATGTTTGGACAGCTTTGAAATTTGGCTAGCTGCCATAATTAGTTTTACTTTAGAGATACAGCATGAAAATAGTTCAATAGATATTTATTTATTTATTGTCCCATATGCAATTAAACACTACATAATGGAATTTATTTTGCATATAATGCTGGTGGCGCTATGTTTGGCACCATTTCATCGTTCACGGTCCAGGCCTGGCCAAGCATAGCCGCGGTGTCCTCTGCCGCTTCTCCACCGCTGTAGGCCGCAAGCGGTCCACGTGCTCGGCTTCTTGAAGTGGCGCCTGGTCCAGGCTGTTGCATGGCCTCCAGTGGCCACACCCCTCTCGAGACTGCACACCCCCTCCTGCAGCCGGTCTGCTCACCTGCCCTCCGGCCCACTCCCTCCACTTTGGGTGGGTGATCTGAGCCATCCAGGTGGGTTCCCTATCTGCGGCGGGCGAGTCCCTGGTCTCCAGCGGGCGAGTTGGGCCTACTGGGTAGGCCCATGGTCTTCGAGCGTGTAGCTCCACGGGGGCCCATTGGCCCACCAAGTCCGCACCAACCAACAATCACTCGTACACTAGTTCTATCCTACACATTGGGGACCAGTTACAGAAGCCAATTAACCTCCAAACCTGTAGGTCTTTGGAGTGTGGGAGGAAGCCTTGGCACCTGGAGAAAACCCATATGGTCACGGGGAGAATGTACAAACTCCACACAGACAGCACCCGTAGCCTGGATCGAACCCAGTTCCCTGGTGCTGTGAGGCAGCAACTACCACTGCCCAACCCCCTGTTGAGTAACATTCAGGTTCTGTAAAGACCGCAATTTCTGTAACGCTAATTATTTACTTCATCTCAGCTGCCTTGCTAGCAGATGATTAATCTGCCTGGTATAACCTCCTTGTCTCATTGTTTTTATTAGGAACCGCATGTTGATGTTTGAAGAGCTTTCGGAAATCTTCTCCAATGAGAACAACGAACTGACGAGTCGGGAGTTGCTGATGAAGGTGTCACACCCAGCATGGTGGGACCTTAAATGGTTGTCAATACTACTCATTATGGATCAAAGAAGTGGCTGGCAGCTCATCAATATTGTAGATCAATCAATATTGTAGACCAATCAAACAGTAAATGGAGACACTGGATGCTGGAATCCTGTGGAGAATAGAAAGTGTTGGAGTAACTCAGCGGGTCAGGCAGCATCTCGAGATCTCTGGATGGGTAAGGGCTGATTATGGACTGTCAGCGTGGTTTTGTACGTGGGAGGTCATGTCTCACAAATCTGATTGATTTTTTTGAAGACATGACCAAAAAGGTTGATGAGGGCAGAGCTGTAGATGTTGTGTACATGGACCTCAGTAAGGCATTCGACACGGTTCCGCATGGTAGGCTGCTCTGGAAGGTTAGATCGCATGGGATCCAAGGTGAGATAGCTGAATGGATAGCAAATTGGCTCCATGGAAGGAAGCAGAGGGTGATAGTGGAAAGTTGCTTCTCAAAGTGGAGGCCTGTGACTAAGGTTCGGTGCTGGGTCCGTTACTGTTTGTCATCTACATCAATGATTTGGATGAGAACATACAGGGCAAGATTAGCAAGTTTGCTGATGATACAAGTGGTTTTGCAGATAGTGAAGATGGTTGTGACGATTGCGGCAGGATCTGGGTCGATTGGCCAGGTGGGCGGAGGAATGGTTGAAGGAATTTAATACAGAAAAGTGTGAGGTGTTGCATTTTGGGACGTCGAACAAGGTCAGGTCCTACACAGTAAATGGTAGGTCTCTGGGTAGTGTTGTAGAGCAGAGGGATTTAGGAGTACAGGTGCATGGTTCCTTGAAGGTCGAGTCGCAGGTCGATAAGGTGGTCAAAAAGGCTTTTGAGTCAGAGTATTGAGTCTAGAAGTTGGGAGGTCATGTTACAGTTGTATAAGACGTTGGTGAGACCGCATTTAGAATATTGTGTTCAGTTCTGGGCACCATGTTACAGGAAAGGTGCTCTGTATATGACTCCTGGAATGTCATTGGGGACACTCTTATCTTTCATTGTCTTGGACTCCCTGTAGTTTGAAATGGGAGGAGAGAATGTAGGTCCTAATGTTAATTAGGGTTGATTATTTGTTCAAAACATGATCCTTTGCCAAACAGGGTGTAAAAGCATCAGAAAAATCAATCTAAATGTCAATAATTTGAAATTAACGAGACCTTTGCCTACTGCAGTGGATGTTGTATCTACTTTAGACTTACAATGTTGGAAAGAGGCCCTTTGGCCCACCGAGTCCATGCCGACCACTAATCACCCCGTACACTAGCACTATCCTACACACTAGGGACAATGTTCAATTTACAGAAGCCAATCAACCTGCAACCCTGCACGTCTTTGGAGTGTGGGAGGAAACCGGGGAACCCGAAGAAAACCCACGCAGTCACAGGGAGAACGTATAAACTCCGTGCAGACAGTACCCATAGTCAGGATAGAACCGGGTCTAAGGCGCTCTAGGCGGCAGCTTTGTACCGCCCAATTGTTAGCAACCTTATCCGCATCTGTTGGAGACCAAGTAAACTATACAAAGATTTCAACTCCACCCGATTAGTTTCTTTGTAGTACAGTCCACTTTAATATCTATTGCCACAGAAGACTGTAGAGGCCAAGTTAGTGGATATTTTTAATACATAGATAGATTCTTGATTAGTACGCGTGTCAGAGGTTATGTGGAGAGGGCAGGAGAATAGGGTTAGGAGGGAGAGATAGATCAGCCATGACTGAATGGCCTAATTCTACTATTCCTTATGAACATGGCTGCAGACAGCACCCGTAGACAGGATCGAACCCAGGTCTCTGGTGCTGTACGGCAGCAACTGCCGCTGTGCCACCGTGACTCCCTACATTTCCTTGATTTTTCTGCCTTGTGGCTCTTTTGAAAGATTACTGGTACATTATCTAATTAGGCTGTGGTCCGAGGAGCTTTATTCCAGTGTTTCGGTACCCAAGTCACCAAACTACATGGAATTTTCACATATTGTGTAAAAAAATCATATAAATCACCCCTGAAACTCGTCATGAACAAGACTTGCACAATTTCATTAAATTAGAGAAAAAACGGAAAGTTTTTGGGTATTTTTAGTCCAATCAAAGCACGTTTAACATGGAGTTGTATGCCAGTTGGCCAATCACGCGCTTTGTTTCAGGCTAGCTAGGCAGGGAGCACTAAGAGGGCTTCACTGATGCCTGTTTTACTGGAGATTCCGATGAAGATTTTTTCTAGTTCTGTGGAATACATGTCGTGGAAACTAGCAGCAGGGTAATTGAATTTAGTGAGAAAAGCATGAAGAAGTCTGAAGAATGTGCAGCTAAGTGGAATAAAGTCTTGAAAGCAATGTCCTTGCCTGAGGTGCTGCTGTCAAATTTTGTGAATCAACTGGAACTGTAAAGGTAAGATCTAAAGTCTGAATTGATGAAAATTAATCTGTATGCAATTTAATTAATTTAATTGCACCTTTATAATATGAAAAAATGAGATTTGGAGGCTGCACATTCACTCATTCATTCATACATTCACCTGTTGCTAGCTGCCTCCGCCTTCAGTCCGGTATCTTTTTGTTTTGTTGTTATGTTTTTGTAATGTTTGAAGAGCGTTTTTTGTGTGTTTTTTTTAAATGTTTTTATGTGGGGATAGAGGGTACAATAAGGGGGATACCGTCCTTCAGTCGCTTCCTTGAGAGGATGCGACTATTATTCGAGTCGCGTCCTCGCCCCCCCCCCCCCCCCCCTCGCCCCGCTCCGGCAGCAGCGGAGCAACGTTGGAAACATCGCGGGGCGGGTGATGCCTTACCGTGGATCGCCGTTTGGAGCTCCGGAGTGCTGGGCGTGCTGCACCGACAGCGCGGACCTTCCAACGCGGGCGGCGCTGACCAACATCGCAGAGTCCTGCGACTCCACCCGGCTCGGCCTGCGGACTCCGGTGGGAGGTGGCTGATCTGGAGGTTCAGGCCCTCTCGCCGGGAACTGTGGAACCCCGACGCCGAACCCCGACGGAGAACATCCTCAGCGGCCCGGACCTCCAGATCAGCCACCTCCCACCGGGGTCCACAGGCCGTGCAGGGTGGAGTCGCAGGACTCCGCGTAGTTGGTCAGCGCCGCCCGCGTTGGGAGCTCCGGAGTGCTGGGCCTGCTGCACCGACAGCGCGGAGCTGTGGTTCGCGGAGCTCCCAACGCGGGCGGCGCTGACCAACATCGCGGAGTCCGGGTGATCTGGAGGTCCGGGCCGCTGAGGATGTTCGGCGTCGGGGTTCCACCGTTCCCGGCGAGAGGGCCTGAGCATCAGGCCGCCCGTGGCGGCGACTGCGGGTGCTCGGGAGGCCCCGACCACGGGTGAACATCTGGGAAGATCGGCGGGGAGGCTGGCTGGACTATGGTACCTTCCTTAACTTTGGTGCCGCTGTGGGATTATGTTGTGTGTGGACTTCTGTGTTTGTGCTTTAAAAAAAAAAAAGTTTATTTATTTATTATTTATTTTTATGTTACTTGACTGTAAGGAAAATCCATTTCGTTGTCTCTAAAATGAGATAACGACAATTAATTGAATACAACAACAACAATTCACTCACTCGTTCATTCACTCATTCATTCATGAACTACCTATATATATATATAGGTATAATCTTATATAGTTTAAATGGACTGCAACACGGAAATAGGCTGCCCATGGTGTAATATGGGCATTGGCCACTAGATGGCGCTTACTTTCCCGATCTTATTTTCTAATTAGTTTAATTAATTAATGTGCAGCTTTTGGCAATGACATCCTTCTCACTTATATTTCATCTAAATCTGTGGAAAATTTCATGTAGTTTGGTGACTTGGGTCACGAAAACTGGATTCTGGACACATTTTTGATGCTCGGCCCACAGCCTAAATTACAAACTGAAGCCAAGAACCCTGCAGAGGATCCAGGGACGTCGTCTTGGGTTAAATTTCAAAAGTCTGTTTGCAGATTTTTCAGAGTGGGTGGGGAAAAGAATGGATTAGTAGCCAAGGGCTGAAGTTTGAGAATAGACTTATGATTCCAAAACTCCCCATCCTGTTGCAATAGAGAGCAAGGATCATTTGAAATGATTTTTCATAGGGGGCCGGGCAGGAGCTGTCTAAACTCTCGAGGCGAGAGAAATGAGTTCCTAATCATAGAATCAACCACTCTCCACCTCCACAATGAACTTTAATAAACTGGTACATTCTTTCATTCCAATATTCTGTTTACCTGATTCCTGAGAGTCGTGCAACTGTGATTTGAATATTAAACATTCTGCACAGCACTCAGGAACTGAAAATTGCCAATTCCCGTGAACAATTTTGTTTATATTTCATCAGTTCCATTTAATTAACTTTTTATATCAACACGGGCCACTGCGGTGACACTTTGCAAAAACAATATTTAAAAGCTACTGCCGTCTTGCCAACAGATATTATGGTGGACTAACCCGCTAACAGGCCCATCGGCCTACTGAGTCCGCACCGACCAGCGATCCCTGCACATTAACACGACCCTCCACACTAGGGACAATTTACATTTATACCAAACTAATTAACCTACAAACCTGCACGTCTTTGGAGTGTGGAAGGAAAGTGGAGCAGCCGGAGAAAATCCACACAGGTCACGGGGAGAACGTAGAATCCCCATACAGACAGCACCTGTAGACAGGATCGAACCCGGGTCTCTAGCGCTGTAAGGCAGCAACTCTACCGCTGCGCCACCGTGCCACCCTGGACTGTATTACAAAGAAACTAGTCTGCTGGAGTTGAATTCTTTGTATAGTTTACTTGCTCTCAAACAGGCATGGATAAAGCTTCTAACAACTGGACAGCATAAAGCTGCTGCCCCACAGCACCAGAGACCCGGGTTTGATCATGACCTTGGGTGCTGTCTGTGTGGAGTTTGCACCTTCTCCCCATGACTGCGTGGGCTTCCTCTGGAACTCCAGCTTCCTCCCACTTCCCAAAGGTGTGCGGGTTTGCACGTTAGAGAAGACACAAAATGCTGCACTAACTCAGCAAGACAGGCAGTATCCCTGGAGAACACGCATAGGTTCAGGACCCTTCTTCAGACTGATTGAAGGGCGGGACGAAAGAAAGCTGGAAGCCAGAAGGCTTGTAGGTTAATTGGTGCCTGTAAATTGCTTCTACTTTGCAGAAGCTTAGTTTAATTTATTGTCATGCGCACAGTAAAAAGCTTTTGTTGGTGCTAACCAGTCAACAGAAAGACAATACATGATTACAATCGAGCCATCCACAGGGCACAGAAATATGATAACCGCAATAATGTGAATCAAAGATACTAGAGGAGCTTTGATGTGGATAACGTTTAGTGCAAGGTAAAGTTCACAAAAATCCGATTGAAGGTAGTCCGAGCATCTCCAATGAGGAAGAGAGTAGCTCAAGGCCGCTCTCTAGCTGTTGGTGGAATGGTTCAGTTGCCTGATAACAGAAAGTGGGATAGCATTGAGCTATCCCATGATGGCTATTCAATGGATGGTGTGAACTCGATGGCCCGAAGGGCTTGTTTCCATTCTGTATCTCTAAACTTAACTGACCGCAGGCCTGAGGAATGATTGCAAATGACTGGTCAAATGTATCTAAATAATGGGGGAGCATTTCTATGTATCTAAATAATGGGGGAGCATTTTCTAAGATAGACACAAAATACTGGAGTAACTCAGCGGGTCAGTCAATATTTGTGGAGAGAATTAATGGGTGACGTTTCGGGTCGAGACCCTTCTTCAAACTGAGAGTCAGGGGAGAGGGAGTCAGGAGATATGGAAGGGTAAGTTGTGAAAATAACAGATCAAAGCAGACGATGCATTTTTCTAACACTTGTTTGTTTTCTGTTAACAGGTAACCCTTATTAAATCCCTTTCAGTAGATCCTCAGTGGCCCCCCCTCTTCCACTAGAGGCGCCGCATTGATGGCAGCCTCTGCATACAGTCTGTCTGTTTTTCTATCTTTTTTTATTTTTAGTCTGTTTTAAAAGTATGTTTTGGAGGTTTCTTTAGTATTACTATGTGGGGGAGGGGGGTAGAGTAAGGGGAAAACCGTTTCCCAGTCACTTACTGGCGAGGATGCGACTATTCTCCGAGTCGCGTCCTCGCCCGCCTCCTACCACGGATTGGCACGGCCTTTCCTGCCGGGGACCGGACCAGAGCTACCCCACTGGATTCACCGCGGAGCGGGCGATGCCTTACGTGGATCGCCGTTCGAAGCTCCGGAGTGCTGCTTCAACATCGCGGAGCTGTGGTTTGTAGAGCTTCCAGCGCGGGCGGCGCTGACTTCAACATCGCGGAGTCCTGGGACCTTTTGCCGCGGGCCACCAGGGTGAATCTCCGCCCAGCGCGACCTGTGGACTTCGGGAGCCGCGGATTCCGGTAGGAAGTGGCCGATTCGGATGTCCAAGCCGCTGAGGTTGTTCTCCCGTTCCAACGTCGGAGTTCCAGGCGAGAGGGCCTGAAAATTTGGCCGCCCGTAGCAGAGACAGCACGGGGTTCGGGAGCCCCCCCCCCCCCGACCACCGGTGAACAGAGGACCACAGAGGAGGATGACTGAACTTTGGTGCCTTCCCTCACAGTGGAAAACTTTGATTCCGCTGTGTGGGGATATCTACTGCATGTTAAAGACTATCGTGTTCTGTGCTCTTTTTATTCGTATGGCTGTATGGTGACCACACATTTCACTGTACCAATTGGTACATGTGACAAATAAATGTCTTGCCTCTCTTGTCTTGTCTCAAAACACCTCTCCAGGTGACCAACCAAAACAGATCCCTGGTCGTTATCCAGAGAGCCATGTCAAAGCACAACCTGGAAGGAGATTGGAAGGAATATCAGCTTGTCCAGATCCTCTCAGAAGGCAGATGTGAGGAATAAAACACAGGTTCCTTGATGCTGGAAAATGTACAGTCTTCCGCCTAAACTCAATGTGTTGGAGGAGCTCAGCAGATCAAGGTGGCGCAGCGTTAGCGTTGCTGCCTTACAGCATTAGAGACCCCGGTTCCCGATGCTGTCTGTACGGAATTTGTACATTCTCCCATGATCGCATGAGTTTTCTCCGGGTGCTCCGGTTTCCTCCCACACTGCAAAGACATGCAGGTTTGTAGGTTAATTGGCTTACATAAAATATTTGTCTCTGGTGTGTAGGATAGCGCCACTGTACAGGTGTTCGCGGGTCCGCGTGGACTCGGTGGGCCAAGTGCCTGTTTCCATGCTGTGTACACTAAAAAACTGAACAAAATGAAACTAAATTATCTGTGGAGGGAATGGGCAGGCGGCATTTCAGGTTGGAACTTCTCAAACTGGATATGGAAGAGTCTGAAGAAGGGCCCCAACACAAAACATCGCCTGTCTACGACGCTAGGGGCGCTGCATTGACGGCAGCCTCTGCCTACAGCCTGTTTGTTTTTCAATCTTTTTAAAACATTTTAGTCAGTTTAAAGTCTGTTTTGGGGGGAATCTTTAACTTTTCTATGTGAGGGAGGGGGGTAGGGTAAGGGGGAAACTGTTTCCTAGTCACTTCCTGGCGGGGACGCGACTATTTCTCCGATCGCGTCCACGCGGCCTACCACCTGGATCGGAGTGGCCTTTCCTGCCGAGGACCGGGAACCGGACCAGAGCTGCAACAGCGGCGGCGCAGCGCTGAATTCACCACGGAGCGGGCGATACCTACCTGGATCGCCGTTTAGAGCTCCGGAGCATTGGACCGCTGCTCCAACATCGTGGAACTGCGGTTTGGGAGAGCTTCCAGCGCGGCCGGCGCTGACCGTCATCGTGGAGTCATGGGACCCTTTGCCGAAGGCCGCCAGCGTTGAATCCCCGGTAGGAGGTGGCCGACTCTGATGTCCAGGCCGCTAAGGAGGTTCCCCAGCCCCGACGCCGGACTTACAACACCCCGGCAAGCGGGTCTGAACATCGGGCCGCCCGTAGCGGCGACTGCGGAGGGCTCGGGGAGGCCCGACCACGGGTGAACATTGGGGAACATTAGAGGAAGAGACTAACTTTGGTGCCTTCCCTCACAGTGGGAAACTTTGATTCTGCTGTGTGCTCTGTCGTGTGTTGTGTTCTTTATTTTTATTGTATGGCTGTATGGTTATCTCATTTCACTGTGCCATCTGGCACATGTGACAAATAAATGTATCTTGTATCTTGTCCATGCCTTCCAATGTGTGGAAGCAGGCACTTCGGCCCAACACGCACGGCCATGCCGACCAACATGCCCCATCTGCACTAGTCCCACCTGCCTGCGTTTTGCCTCTAAACACATACTATCCATGTAGCTGTCCAAAAGGGTTTTAAACATTGTGATAGTTTTCTTTAGAGATACAGCATAGAAACCACATGACCATTGAGTCCACGCCGACCATCCTTCACACTTGTTCTATGTTATCCCACTTTCTCACCCACACTATATACACTAGGGGCCATTTTACAGAGGCCCATTAACCTACAATTGTAGATGGGATATGAAGGAAACCGGAGCATCCGGAGGAAACGCATGCAGTGAACGTGCAAACTCAACACTTACACCACCCGTGGTCAGGATGGAACCCGGGTCGCTGGCACTGTGAGGCAGCGGCTCTGCCTGCTGAGCCTCTGTGCCATGCTAAAGATACAGTGTGGAAACAGGCCTTTCGGCCCACCGAGTCCACGCTGACCATCGATCACCTGTCCACACTAGTTCCATGTTATCCCGCTTTCTCATCCACTCCCTACACACTAGGGGCAATTTACAGAGACCAATTAAATAATTATTGACATTATAATATTATTGAGTGCAAATCAAAGTGATGTAAACCCTTATGTAGTGTGCTGCAAGATTTGAGACTGGTATTGCAACTAAGCCCCACTCTGAATCATTTAAAATGCTATAACCGTTACAGTACATACCTTTAGAAAGGAAATGAGGAGGAATTTCTTTAGCCAGAGGGAGGTAAATCTGGAATTCATTGCCACAGCCGGCTGAAGAGGCCAAGTCAATGGATATTTTTAAAACAGAGATTGCCAGATTATTGATTAGTACAGGTGTCCGGGGTTATGAGAAGGCAGGAGAATGGGGTTGAGATGGAAAGATAGATTAGCGATTATTGAAGGAGGAAGTAAACCCGATGGGCTGAATGGCCGAATTTTGCTCCTATGACTTACAAACTTGTTCACTGGATATGCAGCTTTCTATTCACAAAACAAGACTGCAATGTAAAAACAAAGAACTGCAGATGCTGGTTTAATAGCAAAGATAGACATGAAGTGCTGGAGTAACTCAGCGGGTCAGGCAACGTCTCCGGAGAAAATGGATGGGGACCCTTCTTCAGACTGAATGTAGGTGGTGGGGGGCGGGAAGGAAGAGGTGAAGAGCTGGAGGTGAGAAAATCAGGAGCCATCAGGGTCAGCCACAAATGAGCTCAGGCAGGGCAGTGCCTGGTAGATCCATTGTTGGCTAGTTGAAGGTGTGATCTCAAGAGAAACAATGTGGAGAACCGTGGTAAAATGACTAGGGAGGAGGAAGGGGGGAAAGGGTAGAGGGGGAGTGTGAGTAGATGAATTTAGTTATAATTAGACAATTCAATGTTCATAGAGCAATCCTGAACTATCTACCTCATTGGTGACCATCAATTGAGTCATGGTGACTATCCTTTGCTTTGCTTGCTTTACCTTGCACTAAACTTTATTCCCTTATCATGTATCTACACACTGTAAATGGATCATCATGTATTGTCTTTCTGCTGACTGGTTAGCATGCAACAAAAAGCTTTTCGTTGTGCCTCGGTACACGTGGCAATAAACTAAACTGTAACTAACACAAAGCTATGTACAAGTTGCCCAAGCAAAATATGAGGTGCTGTTCCTTCAGTTTGCGTGTGGCCTCACTCTGGCAGTCGAGGAGGTGCAGGACAGAAAGCTCAGTGTGGGTCATAAGGAATAGTAGAATTCGGCCATTCGGCCCATCGTCAAACTCCACCATTTAATAATGGTTGATCTATCTCTCCATCCTAACCCCATTCGCCTGCCTTCTCCCCAGAACTCCGGACACCTGTACTAATCAAGGATCTATGTCTGCTTTGTTCATTGACTTGGCCTCAACAGCCTACTGTGGTAAAGAATTCCACAGATTCACCACCCTCTGATTAAAGAAATGTCTCCTCATCTCCTTCCTAAAAGAACGTCCTTCAATTCTGAAGAGATGTTCAAAGAAGGGATGAAGGTATAAGCTATTTGCCTTGCATCACAGTGGAGAATGTGAGGTCGCCGAAAAAAACCAAGATGGATGTGCTGCCTGCACTGGTGAGGACTCGGATGGAGTGCCGTGTGTGCAGTGATCTCGGTGTTTACAGAGTCATGGCGCCATGAGAACATCCCAGAGTCTGGTGCGAGTGTGGATGGCTTTCTGACTGTTCGGGCGGACAGAGACTGCAGAGAAAGTGATAGCGGTCCGTACAATCTGGTCACATCACGGTGAAGGAGCGTGTGTGTGGCCCAGACATTGAACTGATGGCTGTGGATCTCCGCTTATGCTGTGTGCCCTGGGGATTCTCACATGCCGCTACGGTGGCTGTTTATGTTTAATTTTTAAGTAGTTTTGTATCTTAGTGCTTTTTTGGTGTGACTGTATGGTAAATCAAATTTCACTGTGCCTCAGTACACATGATAACAGAGGACCATTGAAATGTTTATCAGACGGGTGATCAGGTAGGCCTTGTAGGCCTAGTGTTCAGGGAAACGGTCGCCCAGTCTACGTTTGGAAATGTACTCATTGTTTTTTATCTCTTCTGCCCCCAGAGTTGGTCATTCCAGATGACGGCAACATCTATTATGCGGTAGGCCCCTCTGCGAACGTTGACTTCATCCTGAGGAAGAAGAACTGCAGTCAGCTAGGAAATGTATCAGCCAACTCGTTGACTGAATGTGGTTGTTTGGTTTTGTTTCCTGCAGGGCCACATTCACACTAGTGAACCACCCTCTCTCCAGTCAGTGGCCAGATGATGAACGCTTTTGGAAAGTGTTTGGATTGGCCTTTTTGAACTCCTAGGCAGATGTTTCCTGTCTATTTCCCCCTCCCTCCCTCCCTGCCTAATAACTTAATCTCCTCTTGGATATACAGAACTAGACCCACCTTCAACAAAGGACAGCTGAAAGGGGGTGTTGGTCACCAATGATATTACACTTGTCTCCAAATTATGGTCAGCTTTATAGAGAACTGTTATCTTGTGTGTACATTTGTAAATGAGATCTATGTCATGGAGGGACCAGTGGAGCCGTAGCAGATGCTGAGCGGTGCCAACTATCTGGAAGGTGACTTATAGCTTTTCTGTCCTTTTATTCAGGGACAATGTTGGTGTGTTCTGCACAATTCTCACACACACACACTCACTCACTCTCTCTCACCCACTCTCTCACTCACTCTCACTCACCCACTCTCACTCACTCTTACTCTCCACTCACTCTCAATCACTCACACTCTCTCACTCACCTACACTCACTCACTCACTCTCACTCACCCACTCACTCTCTCACCCACTCGCACTCACTCACTCACTCACACTCTCAACTCACACTCACTCTCATTCCCTCTGACTCAGCCATTCACTCTCACTCCGTGTGCAGACGTGGCATCGAAGGACGAGATGCCGAAGCGAAAAAGTGGAAGTCAAATAACCGAACGGAAACAACGCCGAAAAGCCAAATAACCGAAAGGGGGCAAGGCCGAAAAGCCAAATAACCGAAAGGGCGAGATGCCTAAAAGCCGACTAACCGAACGTAAACGGCGACAAAAAGGCAATTCACCGAAAGGGCAGATCGCCGAAAATCCAAATAACCGAAAGGGCGGGACGTCTAAAAGCCAACTCACGGAAGGAACGCATCGCCAAAAAGCAAAATAACAGACATGACGTCGCCGGTGGGTGGGACTTGTCAGTGATTGGGCCAGACCCCCGCATCCATCACATCACTGGCCTTGGGAGACGGGAGGATGGGGGTCATTTTTAATTTTCCTTCACCGATTTTGGACTTTCCTAACTATAAAATAAAAAAACATGTGATGGGAACTTTCAGTTGATTTAAAGAAATAATAATTTGTTCCATAGATATTTACACCAACTGTAACAATTATATATTGACTACTACAACGCATATACATACACTACCTTGCATCTTGAAGGCCACTGGTCTTTTTTGATGTGAATCAAGAAACCAGACGATAAAAATATGACTTTTTTAAAATTATATTTTAGTTCCCCGAGTCTGTTCAGTGATATGAGTTAAGTGTGAATCGGCATGAATTAGTGTCAGCGTGCACCACCGAGAGATGGGAAGAGCCATAGTGAGACCACACCTGGAGTATTGATGCAATTTTGGTCCCCTAATTTGAGGAAGGATATTCTTGCTATTGAGGGAGTGCAGCGTAGGATTACAAGGTTAATTCCCGGGATGACGGGACTGTCATATGCTGAGAGAATGGAGCAGCTGGGCTTGTACACTCTGGAGTTTAGAAGGATGAGAGGAGATCTCATTGAAACATAAGATTGTTAAGGGTTTAGACACGCTCGTGGCAGGAAACATGTTCCCGATGTTGGGGGAGTCCAGAACCAGGGGCCACAGTTTAAGAATAAGGAGTAAGCCATTTAGAACGGAGACGAGGAAATACTTTTTCTCAGAGAGTGGTGAGTCTGTGGAATTCTCTGCCTCAGAGGGCGGCAGAAGCAGTTTCTTTGGATGCTTTCAAGAGATAGCTAGATAGGGCTCTTAAAAATAGCGGAGTCGGGATATAGGGAGAAGGCAGGAACGAGGTACTGATTGGGGATGATCAGCCATGATCACATTGAATGGCAGTGCTGGCTCGAAGGGCCGAATGGCCTACTCCTGTACCTATTGTCTATTGTGTCCGCGCTGCGCTGCCTCGGGTCTTTATTCCTAGCAAGCAGAATTCTTCCAACTTCCGTGGTCCCCCAGCTGAGGTGGAGGGCGGCCATGGCCGGACAGCACTGACCCCGGGAAGAGAGTGCGGGCTGTCCTGAAGAATGCGCTCCTTCGGCCGCTTACACCTTGGTGCTCGGGTTCAGAGTGCACAGTGTCACCCTCCAGCCCCGGGCAGTCTTGTTTGGGAAGGTACTTGGTGATCATTTTCCAATGTTCAATAGATTCAGGATCAGTTCCTGTGGATTAGAGGACAGCTGATGTTATCCCACTTTTCAAGAAAGGAATGAGAGAAAACGGGGAATTACAGACCAGTTAGCCTGACTTCGGTGGTTGGAAAGATGCTGGAGTCAATTATTAAAGAGGTAATAACAGAAAGATTAAACGAGAACTTACCAGTTTGAAGTTTGATCTTTATTTTATGAGGAGTTATGATGAAGGATTACGTGAAGAGCCCGCTAGCCAGCATGCGCGTCAATCTTCAAAGCAGCGGTGTGAAATCACAGATAACAGTTGTTGAACTGAATATAGTAAGATTCCAGAAACTAGAAATACCAGCTGACCTTTATGAGAGAGGGTGGGGAGCGGAGGGCAAGTACTCCCTCATCGTAACTGCTCATAAAATAAAGATCACACTTCAAACTGGTAAGTTCTCGTTTAATCTTACCATTTTACTTAGGAGTTACGTGAAGATTTCAAAGCTCTGTGATTTCATGCCGTGGACACATGCGGTGTGGTCCATGCGTCACACACTGCATCAATTGATCAAGGATGAGTGAAAATAATAATGCATTCAGACATGACATAGATTTCAAACATGCTGATGTTTATTAATGAGCAAATGAACTTAAATTGGAATTGGCATATACCCCCGGTCTGGCAATGGGTTTGTTATAAAACGTTAGGAAAGCTCGTTCGTTTGACCATGCTGCAGTCGCTAGGATATAGTCGAGTGGAACCTCCATAACCCTTGCTGCGGAAGTTGTTGCAGCCCAGGTGGAGTGAGATTTGAAACATCAGTATCCACTCCTGCACAGGCCAGAACCTGTTTAACCACCTGGAGATGGTCTGTACTAATACCTTTTTATGAGGTTTATTGTAACTAACAAACCTTGCTAGTTCAGAGCCTTAACGTACTGTTGTAGATAAATGACCACACACAACCGAAGGTCCATGGGGTATGCCATGAAAACTAGTCTGAGACCGAACGTCCCTGGTCTACTCTGCTTGACTAAGTCATAAACATAAAACGTTATAATATTTGCAGATGTAACCATCCTGTCCAATCGCAGCTCATGCAACGACTGGACCCGTTGCGCTGAAACCAGCACCATGAGCATAACCACTTTGTAAGTGAGTTTGACCAAGTACCCAGATGTAGCTAGAGCCCTCCGGCAAAGCAGCGTGAGCACCACGTTAACATCCCATATCAACGAATACCTGGGCCTGGGGGAATTTGAGTTGAAGATACCCTTTATAAACCTGGATATCAGAGGGTGAGACCCGACAGAGTGGTGTCCCGATCCCAGCAACAAGTATGACGACAAGGCACATCTGGCATTATTTATGGCACTATAACTCAATCCCTCATCAAATATAGTTTTGAGAGGAATTCCAGCCCATCTGTTATACATGCCATGTCATACGATATGTAGGACTGTTACAGAACACTTCCTATTTCTTGATATAGGAGATGTACTGTTTCTTGGTACTATCTCTCGAGGCCTTAGTGATCACGTCCACCGTACAATCTGACAGTCCGAGCCCCAGAAAAGGTCTTCGCAGAGTCTGCAAACCAACAAATTGATTTGATCATGCGGTGGATGGTCCTCCTCAGTCACGGGGTGAACCAGCAGATTTCTGAGTTTGGGAACGGCCATACAAGGCTCTGATATTATTCCTAGTATCAGTGGGAACCATGGCTGCGTAGGTCAGTCAGGCATTGCCAACATGCCTGACGCGGGGTCTTGCTGGATTTTTGCAAGTACCGACTGATGAGGCAAAAATGGAGGGGAATGCCTAAAAGAACATTCCTCCCCAGTGTAGCGAGAATGCATCCATCGCTACTGCCCCTGGGTCTGGCTCCCATGCTGTCCGGTGTTCCATACCGAGCAACAATGTCGTTCACATGTTATCATGGAACATCCATTCTGTGTTGTCATTAAATTTCCGTGACCTGTTGTCCGCCATCATGTCAAACCTACCTGGTAAGTAGGTAACTGAAATCCAAATGTTTCTTGCAATACACCAGTGCCAAATAAGGTTAGCCAGTTTATCCCAAGATCCTGACTTGATTCCACCCATGTGATTAATATATGCCACCACTGTCGTGTTGTCAATCTGTAGTTGAACATGCAGCCACTAATTGCCAATTACACTGGCTAATTGTCGAATAGAAGGTTGCTCCATAACAACGAGATTGTTACAGGCTTCTATTAATTCTAATCTCTTGCCCCAAGGCAGAGTCACAGATATGTGAAAAATAGAGTTAATGGTAAATCCCAAATACTCAATAATTCTGGATGGTATCAACTTTGATTCAACTGGATGGATGAGAACCCCAATCTCTCAAACATGAGTTTAGTGGCTGAAACAGCTAATTTAGCCAACTCCAGCGTTTTCCTTATGATTAGGATATCATCCAAATATGCCATAACAATATGATTTTGAGCTCGAAGTAGCCCAAGTACTGGCTTCAATAATTTGGTAAATAATCTCGTCTGAAGTTAACCCATTAGTCAATGCTTTAAACTGCCACAGTTGCCCAATCCAACTAATTTTCAAATATCTTCGGTGATCCCAGCGAAAGGGTACTGAGATAGTATGCATCTTTGAGATCGATGCATGCCATATAACATCCTATGGAAACCAGTCGTTTGGCAGTAACAAAGTTTCCCATTTTGAAATGTCTATACTGCACAAAATGAATTAACTCGAGTCAAAATATATTAGAAACAACTTGGTTCAAGATTCGACTTCTGAATTACCCCTTTAGTAAGTAACTTTTGATTTTCAGCTTGTACATCCAACCCTTCTTGTGAATTGACAATGTCCGGTTTGGCGTATGCTGTGTGGGTAGCAATGAATTGAATTCAATTTGGAAACATTGTATACTGTGCAGTATAAACGAATCTGATGTTATCCAACGCCTTTCATTCAAAACAAGTGTAATCTCACCAACTTGTAACCGATTCACACAACCCATGTGTCGGAAAGAACCAGACCCACGTACCTGCATGGTTACCGGTGGTCTTACGGTAAGCCCAAAGGCCCCTGATGTGGGTTCTATTCCCGTCCTTGATTTGGAGGGTAGGACTGCTGTCGTGCGTGGATTGCACATTTTCCATGAGGGCCGACTTGGGCCGAGGCCTGAAGACCTCCGCCCAGAGAATCAGTATTTAAGCTGCCACCAGCTTCAGTGAACCGCTTACTGCCGATGGAGGCGTAGGGGTGTTTGTCGCCAAAACGGTGAAGCTTTGCTCATCGCTGGTACCTTGATTAGTCCGACAACTTTGCTTCCTCATCGAGATTTTTTACCTGTTTGGCTAGGCCTTCTCCAAGAAGATTCGGTGGTTGGACATTGCTGGCCGTGCCATCCATAGTCTCCCCAATTATCGCTGTTCACTGCCGGCACCTCCAGGAATGCACAATTTGCAGGTGTATGCTCCTGTAATGATGTGACGTGAGGTCACTGATGCTTACCAAGCTTGTAATGTGAGGGGAAACTCTGCCCCCCCCCTGGGTTTTCTGCCATAGGTTGGTAGCCAACTCTTCCTGCAGCGGCTCCTCCGTTTGCGAGGATATCGCAACCCGTGATGCCATGACAGACAATTCTTGGACCTCACGCATGTACTCCAGTATGTTTCACGGACATACTTCCGAGTTTGGAGTCAGTCACACACTGACCCCTCGCACTCCCCTCCACAGAGGGAGATTTGTTGGCAACCCTGAAACAGGTGCCGCTGCAGGTCCTCGACGAGACCTGCGCTGAAATGCCCCGATCCGCGGACCATTTCAGGGTGGAGCATCACCTCAGTGGGATGAATGCCCTGCAGACGCATCCATGCTCCACCTGGGTAAACGTCCGAGGACGTACCCATGGAGGGGAACCCTCCTGGCCTGACTTGTCCCAGTCCAGGCCTGTCGGACTCCATTCGGCTGCACAGCCTCTCGGGGCTGCCAGAGTCTGGAGTTGCTGACCACCCTGTCAGCGACTTGGGTAGCGAACCCTACCGTCGCCGGCTGCCAGCACTCCCACGGAGCCGGGATTCCCCGCGGTCTCCATAGCCGGGTTTCCCCGAGCTGGGTGTCCCCACCGAGCCGGTTCTCCCCGCGGAGCCTGGATTTCCTGCGGTCTCCGTAGCCGGGTTTCCCCGAGCCGGGTCTCTCCGCGGAGCAGGGTTTCCCCACGGTCTCTGTAGCCGGGTTTCCCTGAGCTGGGTTTCCCCGCGGCTCGTCAGGATTTCGACCCCGGAATGTCATCCAGCAGGAACTCTGTAAAAGAGGTTCCTGCAAGGAAAAAGCACAACCTGAAATTAAGTTCGAAACTTACCTGCAGGATTTTGAAAATGACCGCTGGAGGAGCAACGCGCTTGCCAGCCAGTCGTTGCGCCAGGCGTTAGACGTAATGACGCGCATGCGGGCTCTTCACGTAGCCACTCACGTGACTCCGAAGTAAAATGGAGCATTTGGATTGCAGTAAAGGGATTAGTCCAAGTCAGCATGGATTTAAGAAAGGAAAATCATGCTTGACTAATCTTTTTTTTTGAGGATGTGACAAGTAAAATGGATGAAGGATTAATGTCGTGTATCTAGGCTTTCAGAAAGCTTTTGATAAGGTCCCGCACGGGAGAATGGTGACCAAAATTAGAGCACATGGTTTTGGGGGTAGGAAGTTGACATGGATAGAAAATTGGTTGGCAGACAGGAAGCAAAGAGTAGGAGTGAATGGGTCCTTTTCAGAATGGCAGGCAGTGACGAGTGAAGTGCCGCAAGGCTCGGTGTTGGGGCCACAACTATTTACCATATATATTAATGATTTGGAAGAGGGAATTAGGAGCAACACTAGCAAGTTTGCGGATGACACAAAGCTGGGTGGCAGTGTGAACTGTGAAGAGGATGTTAGGAGGTTGCAGGGTGACCTGGACAGGTTGAGTGAGTGGACAGATGCGTAGCAGATGCAGTATAATATAGATAAATGTGGTTATCCACTTTGGTGGCAAAAACAAGGGGGCAGATTATTATCGCAATGGGGTTAGGTTAGGTAAGGGGGAGGTACAGCGAGACCTGGGTGTCACTGAAAGTTGGCGTGCAGGTACAGCAGGCAGTGAAGAAAGCTAATGGAATGTTGGCCTTCATAACAAGAGGATTTCAGTATAGGAGAGGTTCTTCTGCAGTTGGATAGGGCTCTCGTAAGACCACATATGGAGTATTGTGTACAGTTTTGGTCTCCTAATTTGAGGAAGGACATCCTTGTGATTGAGGTAGTGCAGCATAGGTTCACGAGATTGATCCCTGGGATGGCCGGACTGTCATATGAGGAAAGATTGAAAAGATTATGCTTGTATTCACTGGAGTCTAGAAGGATGAGGGGTGATCTTATAGAAACATAAAATTATAAAAGGACTGGACAGGCTAGATGCAGGAAAAAAATTCCCTATGTTGGGCGAGTCCAGAACCAGGGGCCACAGTCTTAGAATAATGCCCCTGTCCTACTTAGGAAACCTCTGGAGACCTTGTGCCCCACCCAAGGTTTCCGTGAGGTTTCCGGAGGTTTTGGTCACTCATGGTGGAAAGTGGTTTCCGCGTAGTCGAGGCTTCTTCTATGTTCCTGCAATTATTTAAAAAAAACAAAAAACGGCCTCGACTAAAAATAGGTTACTGTTTGGTCGAAGCCAGTGGAGTGGGGTTGCTATTTACTTAAGGCAGTCGAAGGCAATCTCCTTCGCTGACCGGCCATTTTCATTGGCTCATTGGAGTTTTCAGCAAAGATCCTGTAGGATCTTTGGTTTTCAGGACCTAGAAGAATTGCCGGAAGGTAAAATGCCCGCTAACTTTATTAAACTTCTTAAAACTGTCTCCACTCCTTCTCCCCCCTTCACTCTCCCCTTCTCTGTCCTTCTCTCCCCTTCTTTTCCCTTCCCTCCCGCGCTCTCTAAAGGACTTACCGTGCTCTGTGGCAGCCGTTTACCTTCCTCTTCATCGCGCAGACAGCGCTCTTCCGCTGTCCCTGGCTCCCACCTTCGCGATGTTTGTGTGTGCGGTTGGTAGCAAAGATCCTATAGGATCTTTGGTCAGTA
The DNA here is from genome assembly GCA_038087875.1 of Malacoraja senta. NCBI lineage: Eukaryota > Metazoa > Chordata > Chondrichthyes > Rajiformes > Rajidae > Malacoraja > Malacoraja senta. The sequence continues at coordinate 633,009 of JAXLNO010004412.1, read as the reverse complement.
GATGCAGCTCACGCTTCGGTCGAGGCTTTCCAGGCAAGTGACCAAAACCTCAGGCGACTCATGGAAACCTTGTATGGGGCGCAAGGTCTCCAGAGGTTTCCGTTCAGGTTTCCTAAGTTGGACAGGGGCATAAAGGGGAGGCCATTTAGGACTGAGGTGAGAAAAAAACGTTTTCACCCAGAGAGTTGTGAATTTGTGGAATTCCATGCCACAGAGGGCAGTGGAGGCCAAATCACTGGATGGATTTAAGAAAGTTAGATAGAGCTAAGGGAATATGGGGAGAAGGAAGGCACGGATTATTGATTGGGGACGATCAGCCATGATCACAAAGAATGGTGGTGCTGGCTCGAAGGACCGAATGGCCTCCTTCTGCCCCTATTTTCTATGTTTCTATGTACTGCAGATGCTGGTTCACTGACAAATAGACACAAAATGCTGGAGTAACTCAGCTGGACAGACATCATCTCTGGATAGAAGGAATGGGTGACGTTTTGGTTAGAGACCATTCTTCAGACAATCACAAGTACTCTCACCGACGAGAGTTCAGTTCACTCTGATGGGAACGTCACCCATTCCTTCTCTGCAGAGATGCTGCCTGTCCCATGGTGCAAGGAGCGCATCCTTCAGGACAGCCCGCACTCTCTTCCCGGGTTCAGCGCTGTCCGGCCACGGCCGCCCTCCGCCTCAGCTGGGGGTCCACAGAAGTTGGAAGAATTCTGCTTACTGAGATTAAAGACCCGAGGCAGCGCAGCGCCGACGCTTCTCGTCTCTCATGCATGCACGCTGACACTAACTCATGCTAATTCACACTTACTCATATCACTGAACTGACTCAGGGAGCTAAGATATTCTTTAAAAAAAGTCATTTTTTTTCATGTTTCTCAATTCACACCCAAAAGGACCAGTGGCCTTCAAGATGCACGGTAGTGTATTTAAATGTATGGTGGAAGTCAAAATATAATTGTTACAGTTGGTGTAAATATCGATGGAACCAATTTGGATTATTATTTTGTTAAATCAACCGAAAGTTCCAATCACACGGGGTTTTATTTTATATTTAGGAAAATCCAAAATCACCCTCCCGTCTCCCCTGGCCAGTAATGTGATGGACGCGGGGGTCTGGACCAATCGCTAACAAGCCCCCACCCCCCAGCGACGTCATGTCAGATATTTGGCTTTTCGGCGATGCGTCCGTTTGGTGAGTTGACTTTTTGTCGTCGTTTCCGTTCAGTTAGTTGGCTTTGAGGCGTCTCGCCCTTTCTGGCATTTGGCTTTTCAGCATTGCGTCTGTTCGGTTATTTGGCTTTTCGGCCTTGCACCCCTATTGGTTATTTGCTTTTTCACCGTCGTTTCCGTTAGGTTATTTCGCTTCCACTTCTTTGCTTCGGCATCTTGTCCTTCGACGCCACGTCCGGGTACCTCTCACTCACCCCCTTCTCACTCACTCACTCACTCACTCTCATTCTCTAACTTACCTTCGCTCTGCACTCACCCACACACTCACTCTTCACTCACCCACACTCACTCACTCTTCACTCACCCACACTCACTCATTTAAAACCCACATACTTTCACTCACTCTCTCACACTTGCCTACTCAATCACACCCACACTCTCACTCACATTCACTCACTCACTCTCACTCACCCACTCACTCACACTCCCTGTCACTCAATCTTACTCATTCTCACTCACCCTCACAGTCTCTCACACTCTTCACTCACTCTCACTAACCCACTCACTCACTCTCACTCACTCAATCACTGATGCAATCACACTCACTCACTCTCAACTCACTCTCACTCCCTTACCCACTCACTCTCACTCACTCACCCATACACTCACTCTCACACCCACTCTCACTCACCCACTTGCTCACTCTCACTCACCCTCCCACTCACTCTTCACTCTCATTCACTCCCACTCACTCACTGTCACACACTCACTCACCCACTCACTCACTCACTTTCACACCCACTCTCACTCACCCACTCACTGTCACTTTTCACTCACTCACTGTCACTCTTCACTCACTCTACATCCACTCACTCACTTTCACTCACTCTTCACTCACCCACTCACTCTAACTCATTCTCACTCACCCACACACACTCACTCACCCACCCCCTCTTCCTCTCACTCACTCACTCACCCACACTCACTCACTCATTCATTCCTCTCTCACCCACTCACTCTCTCTCACTCACTCCCTCTTCATTCACCCACACTCTCACTGACTCACTCACACTCGCTCTTTCACTCTCACTCACCCACTCACTCACACTCCCTCTCCCATTGAATCTCACTCACCCACTCACTCACCCTCTCAGTCTCTCACTCACTCACTCGCTCACTCTCACTCACCCACTCACACTAACTCACTCTCACTCATTCTCTCCCACTCAATCACTGATGCAATCACACTCACCCACTCACTCTTCACTCACTCACCCACTCACTACCTCTTCATTCACCCACACACTCACTCACACTCTATCACACTCACTCTCATTCACTCACTCTCACTCATCCTCCCCCACTCAATCACTGATGCAATCACACTCTCACTCACTCATCCACACTCTCACTCACTCACCCACTCGCTCTCACTCACCCATTCACTCTCACACTCACTCTCTTCATTCACCCACACACTCTCACTCACACTGACTCTCACTTACTCACCCAGTCTCACTCACTCTCATTCACTCAGTCTCACTCACCCACTCACTCACACTCCCTCTCTCACTCAATCTCACTCACTCTCACACCCTCTCAGTCTCTCACTCACTCTTCACTCACACACCCACTCACTCTCACTCACCCACTCACACTAACTCACTCTCATTCATTCTCACTCACTCAATCACTGACACACTCACTGACTCATCCACTCACTCTCACTGACTCTTCACTCACACCCAATCTCACTCATTTTCTCTCACACTCTTCACTCACTCACTCACTCTTTCATGAACTCACTTCACTAACCCACTCACTCTTCACGCACTCACTGTCATACTCACTCACTCACCCACTCACTCTCACGCACTCCCTCACCCACTCTCTTCCCTCACTCACTCACTCTTCACTCACCCACTTACTCACTCTACACCCACTCACACTCTCTCATTCTTCACTCACCCACTCACTCACTCACCCACACACACACTCACTCATTCTATCACTCTTCACTCATTCTCACTCACTCACTAATTCTCACTCTCTCTCACTCTCTCTTCATTCACCCACACTCTCACTCACCCACACTCTCTCACATGCACTCATTCACTCACTCTCATTCACCCAAACCCACACTCACTCACCCTGTCTCTCGCTCACTCTTCACTCACTCTCTCACCCACCCACTCACTCACTCTCACTCACCCTCTCACACTCTCACTCTCACCCACTCACTCAATCACTGACACACTCACACTCTCACTCACCCACTCATTCACTCTCACTCATTCTCACTCATGCACTCACTCACTCTCACACCCACTCTCTCACTCACTAACTCACCCCCACTTTCTCACTCACTCTCTCACCCACGCTCCCACCCACACTCACTCTTTACTCACTCTCTCCCACCCACACTCACTCTTCACTCACTCTCTGTCACCCACTCAGTCACTCACGCACTCACTCACTCACTTCACTCATTCATTCTCACTCACTCACTCAGTCACTCACGCACACTCACTTCACTCATTCACTCTCTCACCCACTCTCACTCTCACTCAGCCTCTCACTCACACTTACTCACTCTCACTGACTTCACCCTCACTCACCCACACTCTCGCTCACTCTCATTCACCCACTCACTCTCATTCACTCACTCAGTTACTCCAGACAAAGTGCTGGAGTAGCTCCGCAGTTGCTGGGGGGCCTGGTCTGGAGAAAGGCAGGTTTGTGATCCTTAGTGGAGGTCACGTAAGTGGAGGAGCTTTAATTGAGCGTGTGGATCTTGAGGAAGGATAAAGTGAAGCTGAGATCTATGGAGTGAGCTGACGTATTCCAGCACTTTGTGGCGCAGCAGTAGAGTTGCTGCTATACAGTGCCAGAGACCCGTGTTCGATCCCGACCACGGGTGCTGCCTGTACGGAGTTTACGTTCTCCCTGTGACCACGTGGGTTTTCCCTGGGTGCTCCGGCTTACTCCCACATTACAAAGACGTGCAGGTTTGTAGGTTAATTGGCTGCTGCAATTCGTAAATTGTCCAAGGTGTGTAGGATAGTATGTGGGGATCGCTGGTCGGTGTGGACTCGGAGGTGAGAATTCTGCTTACTTGAATCACACCCAAAAGGTCCCCCAGCTGAGGAGCAGGGCGGCCGTTGCACTGACCCCGGGAAGAGAGTGCGGGATGTCCTGAAGGATGCGCTGCTTCAGCCGCTTACACCTTGGTGCCCAGTGTCACCCTCCAGCCCCGGGCAGTCTTGTGTGGGAAGGTACTTGGAGATCATTTTACAATGTTCAATAGATTGAGGATCAGTTCCTGTGGATTGGAGGATAGCTAATGTTATCCCACTTTTCAAGAAAGGAATGAGAGAGAAAACGGGGAATTACAGACCAGTTAGCCTGACTTCGGTGGTGGGAAAGATGCTGGAGTCAATTGTTAAAGAGGTAATAATGGGGCATTTGGATAGCAGTAAAGGGATTAGTCCAAGTCAGCATGGATTTATGAAAGGAAAATCGTGCTTGACTAATCATCTGGAATTTTTTGAGGATATGAAAAGTAAAATGGATGAAGGGGAGCCAGTGGATGTAGTGTATCTAGGCTTTCAGAAAGCCTTTGATAAAGCCCCGCACGGGAGAATGGTGACTAAAATTAGAGCACATGGTTTTCGGAGTAGGAAGTTGACATGGATAAAAAATTGGTTGGCAGACAGGAAGCAAAAAGTAGGAGTGAACGGGTCCTTTTCAGAATGGCAGGCAGTGACGAGTGGAGTGCCACAAGGCTCGGTGTTGGGGCCGCAACTGTTTACCATATATATTAATGATTTGGAAGAGCGAATTAGGAGCAACACTAGCAAGTTTGCGGATGACACAAAGCTGGGTGGCAGTGTGAACTGTGAAGCGGATGTTCGGAGGTTGCAGGGTGACCTGGACAGGTTGATTGAGTGGATAGATGCGTGCCAGATGCAGTATAATATAGCTAAATGTGAGGTTATCCACTTTGGTGGCAAAAACAAGGGGGCAGATTATTATATCTATGGGGTTAGGTTAGGTAAGGGGGAGGTACAGCGAGACCTGGGTGTCCTTGTACACCGGTCACTGAAAGTTGGCGTGCAGGTACAGCAGGCAGTGAAGAAAGCTAATGGATGGTTGGCCTTCATAACAAATTCACTCATTCTCACTCATTCTCTCTCACACTCTTCACTCACTCACTCTTTCATGAACTCTCTCACTCACTTCACTAACCCACTCACTCACTCACTCCCACTCACTCTTCACGCACTCACTGTCATACTCTTACTCACCCACTTGCTCTCACTCACCCACTCACTCACTCTCACCCACTCTCACTCTTCCCTCACTCACCCACTCACTCACTCTTCACTCACCCACTTACTCACTCTACACCCACTCTCACTCATTCTTCACTCACCCACACACACTCACTCCCACTCATTCTATCACTCTTCACTCACCCACTAATTCTCACTCTCTCTCACTCTCTTCATTCACCCACACTCTCACTCACACTGACTCACTCACCCACTCTCACTCACATGCACTCATTCACTCACTCTCATTCACCCTCACTCACCCACACCCACACTCTCTCACTCACCGTCTCAGTCTCTCGCTCACTCTTCACTCACTCTCTCACCCACTCTCACTCACCCTCTCACACTCACTCATTCTCACCCACTCACTCAATCACTGACACACTCACACTCTCACTCACCCACTCATTCACTCTCACTCATTCTCACTCACTCACTCTCACTAACTCACCCCCACTTTCTCACTCACTCTCACCCACGCTCCCACCCACACTCACTCTTCACTCACTCTGTCACCCACTCAGTCACTCACGCACTCACTCACTCACTTCACTCATTCATTCTCACTCACTCACTCACTTCACTCATTCACACTCTCACTCTCACTCACCCTCTCACTCACACTTACTCACTCTCACTGACTTCACCCTCACTCACCCACACTCTCGCTCACTCTCATTCACCCACTCACTCTCATTCACTCACTCAGTTACTCCAGACAAATTGCTGGAGTAGCTCCGCAGTTGCTGGGGGGCCAGGTCTGGAGAAAGGCAGGTTTGTGATCCTTAGTGGAGGTCACGTAAGTGGAGCTTTAATTGAGCGTGTGGATCTTGAGGAAGGATAAAGTGAAGCTGAGATCTATGGAGTGAGCTGACTTATTCCAGCACTTTGTGGCGCAGCAGTAGAGTTGCTGCTTTTCAGTGCCAGAGACCCGTGTTCGATCCTGACCACTGGTGCTGCCTGTACGGAGTTTACGTTCTCCCTGTGACCACGTGGGTTTTCCCCGGGTGCTCCGGCTTACTCCCACATTACAAAGACGTGCAGGTTTGTAGGTTAATTGGCTGTTGCAATTCGTAAATTGTCCAAGTGTGTAGGATAGTATGTGGGGATCGGTGGTCGGTGTAGACTCGGAGGAGAGAATGTAGATACTATTGTTAATTAGGGTTATTTGTTCAAAACATGATCCTTTGCCAAACAGGGTGCAAAAGCATCAGAAAACTCAATCTAAATGTCAATAATTTAAAATTAATGAGACCTTTGCCTACTACAGTGGATGTTGTAACTACTTTAGACTTACAGTGTTGGAAAGAGGCCCTTTGGCCCACCGAGTCCACGCCGACCACCAATCACCCCGTACACTAGCACTATCCTACACACTAGGGACAAAGTACAATTTACAGAAGCCAATCAACCTGCAACCCTGCATGTCTTTGGACTGTGGGAGGAAACCGGGGCACCCGGAGAAAACCACGCAGTCACAGGGAGAACGTACAATCTCCGTGCAGACAGTACCCATAGTCAGGATCGAACCGGGTCTCAGGCGCTGTAAGGCGGCAGCTTTGTACCGCCGAATTGTTAGCAACCTTATCCACATCTGTTGTAGACCAAGTAAACTATACGAAGATTTCAACTCCACCCGATTAGCTTCTTTGTAGTACAGTCACCTTTATTATCTATTGCCACAGAAGACTGTAGAGGCCAAGTCAGTGGATATTTTTAATACATAGATAGATTCTTGATTACCACGCGTGTCAGAGGTTATGGGGAGAGGGCAGGAGAATGGGGTTAGGAGGGAGAGATAGATCAGCCATGACTGAATGGCCTAATTCTACTCTTATTCCTTGTGAACACGGCACCAGACAGCACCCATACACAGGATCAAACCCAGGTCTCTGGTGCTGTACGGCAGCAACTGCCGCTGTGCCACCGTGACTCCCTACATTTCCTTGAAAGGTGTGCGAGTTTGTTGAAGACACAACATGCTGCAATAACTCAGCAGGACAGGCTGCATCCCTGGAAAACACACATAGGTTCAGGAACCATCTTCAGACTGATTGACCGTCTCTGGTACACCCACACTCACTCACTCTCACTCACCCACTCACTCTCACTCACCCACTTGCACTCACTCATTCACCCACTCACTCACACTCTCAACTCACACTCTCTCATTCACTCTCACTCATCGATTCACTCTCACTCCGTGTGCAGACGTGGCATCGAAGGACGAGATGCCGAAGCGAAGAAGTGGAAGCCAAATAACCGAACGGAAACGATGCCGAAAAGCCAAATAACCGAAAGGTTACGATGCCGAAAAGCCAAATAACCGAAAGGGCGCAAGGCCGAAAAGCCACATAACCGAAAGGGCGGGACATTTAAAAGCCAACTCAACGATCGAGCGCATCGCCAAAAAGGAAAATAACACACATGACGTCGCCAGGGGGTGGGACTTATCAGCGATTGGTCCAGACCCCCGCGTCCATCACATCACTGGCCTGAGGATGGGGGTCATTTTTAATTTTCCTTCGCTGATTTTGGACTTTCCTAAATAGTAAATTAAACCCCATGTGATTGGAACTTTCGGTTGATTTAATAAAATAATAATTGGTTCCATAGATATTTACACCATCTGTAACAATTATATTTTGACTACAACACATATACATACACTAGCATGCATCTTGAAGGCCACTGGTCCTTTTGGGTGTGAATCAAGAAACCAGACGATAAAAATATGAAGATAAAAAGAATATTTTAGCTCCCTGAGTCTGTTCAGTGATATAAGTAAGTGTGAATCGGCGTGAGTTAGTGTCAACGTGCTTGCCCGAGAGACGGGAAGAGCCCTAGTGAGACCACACCTGGAGTATTGTGTGCAGTTCTGGTCCCCTAATTTGAGGAAGGACATTCTTGCTATTGAGGGAGTGCAGCATAGGTTTACAAGGTTAATTCCCGGAATGGCGGGACTGTCATATGCTGAGAGAATGGAGCAGCTAGGCTTGTACACTCTGGAGTTTAGAAGGCTGAGAGGGCATTTCATTGAAACATATAAGAGGCAGGAAACATGTTCCCGATGTTGGGGGAGTCCAGAACCAGGGTCCACAGTTTAAGAATAAGGAGTAAGCCATTTACAACGGAGACGAGGAAACACTTTTTCTCACAGAGTGGTGAGTCTGTGGAATTCTCTGCCTCAGAGAGCAGTGGAGTCAGGTTCTCCGGATGCTTTCAAGAGAGCTAGATAGGGCTCTTAAATATAGCCGAGTCGGGGGATATGGGGAGAAGGCAGGAACAAGGTACTGATTGGGGATGATCAGCCATGACCACATTGAATGGCCGTGCTGGCTCGAAGGGCCAATGGCCTACTCCTGTACCTATTCTCTATTGTCTATTGTCTCTGCGCTGCGTTGCCTCGGGTCTTTATTCCCAGTAAGCAGAATTCTTCCAACTTCCGTGGTCCCCCAGCTGAGGAGGGCGGCCGTTGCCGGACAGCACTGACCCCGGGAAGAGAGTGCGGGCTGTCCTGAAGCAGGCGCTGCTTCAGCCGCTTACACCTGGTGCCCAGTGTCACCCTCCAGCCCCGGGCAGTCTTGTGTGGGAAGGTACTTGGAGATCATTTTACAATGTTCAATAGATTCAGGATCAGTTCCTGTGGATTGGAGGATAGCTAATGTTATCCCACTTTTCAAGAAAGGAATGAGAGAGAAAACGGGGAATTACAGACCAGTTACCCTGACTTCGGTGGTGGGAAAGAGGCTGGAGTCAATTATTAAAGAGGTAATAATGGGGCATTTGGATAGCAGTAAAGGGATTAGTCCAAGTCAGCATGGATTTATGAAAGGAAAATCGTGCTTGACTAATCCTCTGGAATTTTTTGAGGATATGAAAAGTAAAATGGATGAAGGGGAGCCAGTGGATGTAGTGTAGGCTTTCAGAAAGCCTTTGATAAGGCCCCGCACGGGAGAATGGTGACTAAAATTAGAGCACATGGTTTTCGGAGTAGGATGTTGACATGGATAAAAAATTGGTTGGCAGACAGGAAGCAAAAAGTAGGAGTGAACGGGTCCTTTTCAGAATGGCAGGCAGTGACGAGTGGAGTGCCGCAAGGCTCGGTGTTGGGGCCGCAACTGTTTACCATACATATTAATGATTTGGAAGAGCGAATTAGGAGCAACACAAGCAAGTTTGCGGATGACACAAAGCTGGGTGGCAGTGTGAACTGTGAAGCGGATGTTCGGAGGTTGCAGGGTAACCTGGACAGGTTGAGTGAGTGGATAGATGCGTGCCAGATGCAGTATAATATAGCTAAATGTGAGGTTATCCACTTTGGTGGCAAAAACAAGGGGGCAGATTATTATATCTATGGCGTTAGGTTAGGTAAGGGGGAGGTACAGCGAGACCTGAGTTTCCTTGTACACCGGTCACTGAAAGTTGGCGTGCAGGTACAGCAGGCAGTGAAGAAAGCTAATGGATGGTTGGCCTTCATAACAAAAGGATTTCAGTATAGGAGAGGTTCTTCTGCGCAGTTGTATTGGCCTCTGGTAAGACCACATCTGGAGTATTGTGTACAGTTTTGGTCTCCTAATTTGAGGAAGGACATCGTTGTGATTGAGGCAGTGCAGCATAGGCTCATGAGTTTGATCCCTGGGATGGCGGGACTGTTATATGAGTTTAGAAGGATGAGGCGGGATCTTATAGATGGGTCTCGACCCAAAACGTCACCCATTCCTTCTCTCCAGAGATGCTGCCTGTCCCATGGTGCAAGGAGCGCATCCTTCATGACAGCCCGCACTGTCTTCCCAGGCTGTCCGGCCACGGCCGCCCTCCGCCTCAGCTGGGGGTCCACAGAAGTTGGAAGAATTCTGCTTACTGGGAATAAAGACCCGAGGCAGCGCAGCGCCGACACTTCTCGTCTCTCACGCATGCACGCTGACACTAACTCATGCCGATTCACACTTACTCATATCACTGAACCGACTCAGGGTGCTAAGATATTCTTTAAAAAAACAGTCATATTTTTTTCATCTGTTTTCTCGATTCACACCCAAAAGGACCAGTGACCTTCAAGATGCACGATAGTGTATGTAAATGTTTTGTGGTAGTCAAAATATAATTGTTACAGTTGGTGTAAATATCGATGGAACCAATTTGGATTATTATTTTCTTAAATCAACTGAAAGTTCCAATCACACGGGGTTTTATTTTATATTTAGGAAAGTCCAAAATCGGCGAAGGAAAATTAAAAATGACTCCCACCCTCCCGTCTCCCCAGGCCAATGATGTGATGGACACAGGGGTCTGGACCAATCACTGACAAGTCCCCCCTCCCCCATCAGCGACTTCATGTCCGTTATTTGTCATTTCGGCGAAGCGTCCGTTCGGTGAGTTGGCTTTTATACATCCGGCCCTTTCAGTTATTTGGCTTTTCTGCGATACGCCCATTTCCGGTGAGTTGGCTTTTCGTCGTCGTTTCCGTTCAGTTAGTTGGCTTTGAAGCATCTCGCCCTTTCGGTTATTTGGCTTTTCAGCATTGCGTCCGTTCGGTTATTTGGCTTTTCGGCCTTGCACCCCTTTTGGTTATTTGCCTTTTCAGCATCGTTTCTGTTCGGTTATTTGGCTTCCACTTCTTTGCTTCGGCATCTCGTCCTTCGACGCCACGTCCCGGTACCTCACTCACCCACTACTCACTCACTCTCACTCTCTCACTCACCCTCGCTCTGCACTCACCCACGCACTCTCACTCACTCTTCACTCACCCACATCCACACTCAAAACCCACATACTTTCACTCACTCTCTCACACTTGCCCACTCACCCACTCTCACTCACATTCACTCTCATTCACTCACACTCCCTCTCTCACTGAATCTCACTCACTCACACTCACTCACCCTCTTAGTTTCTCACTCCCTCTCACTCACTCTCACACCCACTCACACTAACTCACTCTCTCATTCTCTCCCACTCAATCACTGATGCAATCACTCACTCACTCACTCTCACTCACCCACTCACTCTCACATGCACTCACTCACCCACTCGCTCTCACTCACCCACTCACTCCCACACTCACTCTCTTCATTCACCCACACACTCACTCACACTGACTCTTTTACCCACTCACACTCCCTCTCCCACTCAATATCACACTCACTCTCACTCACCCTCTCAGTCTCTCACTCACTCACCCACTCACTCTCACTCACCCACACTAACTCACTCTCACTCACTCAATAACTGATGCACTCACTCACTCATCCACTCACTCTCACCCAATCACTCTCACTCATTCTCACACTCTTTCACTCACACTCTTCACTCACTCTCTCACCCACCCACTCACTCACTCTCTCACTCACTCACTCTTTCACAAACTGACTCTCTCACTTCACTCACCCACTCACTCACACCCACTCACTCTTCACGCACTCAGTCATACTCACTCACCTACTCGCTCTCTCACCCACTCACTCACTCTACACCCACTCACTCATTCACACTCAATCTTCATTCACCCACTCACTCACCCACACACACTCTCTCTCATCCACTCACTCTATCACTCTTCACTCACCCACTCACTCTCACTCTTCATTCACCGACACTCTCACTCACACTGACTCACTCACGCACTCACTCACTCTCTCATTCACTCACTCTCACTCACCCAAACTCACTCTCTCACGCTCTCTCTCGCTCACCCTTCGCTCACTCTCTCACCCACTCACTCACTCTCACACACTGATTCTCACTCACTCACTCAATCACCGACACACTCACTCTCACTCGCCCCCACTCACTCACCCACTCTTTCGCTCACTCACCCACTCTCATTCACTCTCGCTCATTCTCACTCACTCACTCTCACCCACTCACACCCTCACTCACTCTCTCATTCACTCTCACTAACTCACCCCCACTCTCACCCACGCTCTCTCTTCACTCACTCTCACCCACTCAGTCACTCACGCACACTCATTCACTCACTCACCCACACTCTCTCACCCACTCACTCACACTTACTCACTCTCACTCACTTCACCCTCACTCACCCACAATCTCGCTCACTCTCACTCACCCACTCATCACATTCACTCACTCAGTTACTCCAGACAAAGTGCTGGAGTAGCTCCGCAGTCGCTGGGGGGCCTGGTCTGGAGAAAGGCAGGTTTGTGATCCTTAGTGGAGTGCACGTAAGTGGAGGAACTTTAATTGAGCGTGTGGATCCTGAGGAAGGATAAAATGAAGCTGAGATCTATGGAGCGAGCTGACTTATTCCAGCACCTTGTGGCGCAGCAGTAGAGTTGCTGCTATACAGCGCCAGAGACCCGTATTCTATCCTGACCATGGGTGCTGCCTGTATGGAGTTTACGTTCTCCCTGTGACCACGTGTTTTCCCCGGGTGCTCCGGATTCCTCGCACATTCCAAAGACGTGCAAGTTTGTAGGTTAATTGGCTTGTGCAAGTCGTAAATTGTCCATGGTGTGTAGGATAGTGTGTGGGGATCGCTGGTCGTTGTGGACTAAGTGGGCCGAAGAGCCTGTTTTCTTGCAGATTTTGTAAAGTCGCTCAAATAAGACGGCTGCTGTTTAAGCAGTTGTTGTGTTATGCAGAAGCAATACAGTACAAGTGAAGCTTTGCATGTTGCAGGTGCATCACACCAATATTTAGTTTAGTTTACCTCAAACAGTCCCTTCGGCTCAGAACCCTGGTCTCTGGATCATAGAATCATAGAATCATAGAAAGTAGGTGCGAGAGCAGACCACCAGGTCCATCGAGCCCGCACCGCCATTCGCTCATGGCTGAACACCAAACAAACAAACACCCCCACCCACAAACAGTAGACACAAGACACAGAACACAAGACACTACCCTCCCCTTTATAGCGCTATCACCCCTCTCCACCCCAAGAACCGAGTGATCTCCTGGGGGAGGCAAAAAAACGGATAAAAACCCAGGTCCAATTCGGGAAAAAAATCCGGGAAATTCCTCTCCGACCCCAATCCAGGCGATCGACACTTGTCCAGGAGATCACTCAGGTCTTACTATACTAACGCTACCTAGGTCCATATCCCTGCCCTCTCCCCGTAGCCCCTTATCCCCTTGGCAGCTAAAAAACCATCTATTTTAGACTTAAATATATTTAATGTTTCTGCTTCCACTGCTCCCTGGGGCAGTGAATTCCATAAATTAACCACCCTCTGGGTGAAGAAGTTCTTCCTCATCTCAGTTTTAAAAGAGCCCCCCCTTATTCTACAACTATGTCCCCTAGTTCTAGTTTCCCCGATCATTGGGAACATCCTCGGTGCATCCACCCGATCAAGGCCCCTCACGATCTTATATGTTTCAATGAGATCGCCTCTCATTCTTCTAAACTCCAAAGAGTAGAGTTCCAGCCTACTTAACCTTTCCTCATATGTCAATCCCCTCATTGCAGGAATTAATCTTGTAAACCTTCGCTGCACTGCCTCCAGGGCCAGTACATCCTTTCTTAAGTATGTACTGTGAGGCAACAACTAATCTCATGATTTTATACAGGTTTATAGGATCACCACTCATCCTATATAGAGGATGGGAGCAGCCTGGCTTGATGATAGAACTGGAAAGTTGGATTGGAAATATCTAAATTCCTATCCTTACTGTTTTGTTTTACAGCCGAATGAATCATTACCATCCGCCCACTCAATGGACACGGCCTCTTCGGGAGTCTCATCATTGATCGGCACTGTTTCAGGCTTGCCTTCCTGCCTCCACAATCCCAAGGACCACAAGCGCACCATCTCGGGGACTTCCTGCAGCTCCACCGAGCCACTTCCTGAGTACAACAAGCAGAACGAGGAAAATTAAATCATCCGCGTCAGTCTCGAGAACGGCAATGGGAATGTCTACAAAAGTATTGTGGTCCATGCATGGCATTCTTCCACAGCTCAGATACTACTTTATAGCAGAGACACAGCATGGAAACAGGCCCTTCGGCCCACTGATTCCGTGCCAACCAATGATTGGATAGGATGTTCAAGAAGGAACTGCAGATGCTGGAAAATCGAAGGTAGACAAAAATGCTGGAGAAACTCAGCGGGTGCGGCAGCATCTATGGAGCGAAGGAAATAGGCAACGTTTCGGGCCGATTGCTTCCCAGAGTACTTAAGGAAGTAGCCCCAGAAATAGTGGATGCATTAGTGATAATTTTTCAAAACTCCTTAGATTCTTGGGTAGTTCCTGGAGGATTGGAGGGTAGCTAATGTAACCCCACTTTTTAAAAAGGGAGGGAGAGAGAAAACGGGGAATTACAGACCAGTTAGTATAACATCGGTAGTGGGGAAACTGCTAGAGTCAGTTATTAAAGATGGGATAGCAGCATATTTGGAAAGTGGTGAAATCATTGGACAAAGTCAGCATGGATTTACGAAAGGTAAATCATGTCTGACGAATCTTTTAGAATTTTTCGAGGATGTAACTAGTAGAGTGGATAAGGGAGAACCAGTGGTTGTTATATCTGGACTTTCAGAAGGCTTTCGACAAGGTCCCACATAGAAACATAGAAACATAGAAAGTAGGTGCGAGAGTAGACCACCAGGCCCATCGAGCCCGCACCGCCACTCGCTCATGGCTGAACACTAAACAGACACCCTTACCCACAAACAGTAGACACAAGACACAGAACACAAGACACTACCCTCCCCTTTATGTCGCTATCACCCCTCTCCACCCCAAGAACCGCGTGATCTCCTGGGGGAGGCAAAAAACCGGATAAAAACCCAGGTCCAATTCGGGAAAAAAATCCGGGAAATTCCTCTCCGACCCCAATCCAGGCGATCGACACTTGTCCAGGAGATCACTCAGGTCTTACTATACTAACCATACCTAGGTCCATATCCCTGCCCTCTCCCCGTAGCCCCTTATCCCCTTGGCAGCTAAAAAACCATCTATTTTAGACTTAAATATATTTAATGTTTCTGCTTCCACTGCTCCCTGGGGCAGTGAATTCCATAAATTAACCACCCTCTGGGTGAAGAAGTTCTTCCTCATCTCAGTTTTAAAAGAGCCCCCTCTTATTCTACAACTATGTCCCCTAGTTCTAGTTTCCCCGATCATTGGGAACATCCTCGGTGCATCCACCCGATCAAGGCCCCTCACGATCTTATATGTTTCAATGAGATCGCCTCTTTCTTCTTCTAAACTCCAAAGAGTAGAGTTCCAGCCTACTTAACCTTTCCTCATATGTCAATCCCCTCATTGCAGGAATTAATCTTGTAAACCTTCGCTGCACTGCCTCCAGGGCCAGTACATCCTTTCTTAAGTATGGACCCCAGAACTGTACACAGTATTCCAAATGTGGTCTCACTAATACTGTGTACAGCTGCAGCAAGACCTCCGTGTTTTTATACTCAATCCCCCTAGCAATAAAGGCCAAAACTCCATTGGCCTTCCTGATCGCTTGCTGCACCTGCATACTAACTTTTAGTGATTCATGTACTACTACCCCTAGATCCCTTTGCGTTGCATTACAACGCAGCTCCACCTCATTTAGAAAATAACTTGCCCTATCATTTTTTTCCCCAAAGTGAATGACTTCACATTTATTAGTATTAAATTTCATCTGCCAAGTTGTTGCCCACTCACCTAGCTTATCTATATCCTTTTGCAGACTCTTCCTATCCTCCTCATCCCCTACTTTTCCTCCCATTTTTGTATCGTCCGCAAATTTTGATATATTACACTTGGTTCCCTCCTCCAAATCATTTATATAAATTGTGAACAACTGGGGTCCCAGCACCGACCCTTGCGGAACCCCGCTAGTTACCGGTTGCCATCCCGAGTATGAACCATTTATCCCCACTCTCTGCTTCCTATTTGTTAGCCAATCCTCTACCCATGCTAATATATTACCCCCAATCCCATAATTTTTTATTTTTAGCAATAGTCTCTTATGTGGCACCTTGTCAAAAGCCTTTTGGAAGTCCAAGTATACCACATCCACCGGTTCCCCTTTATCCACCCGGGTTGTTACTTCCTCAAAGAATTCGAGCAGATTCGTTAAACAGGACTTCCCCTTCACAAAACCATGCTGGTTCTGTCCGATTAAGTCATGTTTATCCAAGTGCCCCGTTAGTGTTTCTTTAATAATTGTCTCTAACATTTTACCCACCACCGATGTTAGACTAACCGGTCTATAGTTACCCGCCTTCTGTTTACTTCCTTTTTTAAATATAGGTGTTACATTGGCCATTTTCCAATCCACTGGGACCGTTCCTGCCTCCAGGGAGTTTTGGAAAATTATCACCAATGCATCCACAATCCCCACCGCTATCTCCCTCAAGACCCTTGGATGTAATCCATCAGGCCCAGGGGATTTATCCTCCTTCAGTCTCATTAATTTCCCTAATACCACCTCCTTGGTGATCTTAATAGTATTTAGCTCCTCCATTCCTACCGCCCCCTGTTTATCCAGCGTTGGAATATTTTTTGTGTCTTCTATGGTGAAGACTGATACAAAATACTCGTTTAATGCCTTTGCCATTTCCATGTTCCCCACCAACAACTCTCCAGTCTCACCCTCCAATGGACCAACGTTCACCTTAGCCACCCTTTTTCTTTTTATATAGCTATAAAAACTCTTACTATTAGTTTTTATGTTGTTCGCTAAATTCCTTTCATAGTCTATTTTCCCCGTCTTAATTAATCTCTTAGTTATTTTTTGCTGACCTTTAAATGCTTCCCAATCCTCTACCCTCCCACTATCTCTAGCTACCTTATATGCCCTTGCCTTCAGCCGAATACTATCCTTTATAGTTTTACTGAGCCATGGCTGACTGTTCTTTCCCTTACCCCTTTTTTTCTTCATAGGAATAAATTTTTCTTGAAGGTTATACAGTAGATCCTTAAACGTACACCACTGCTCATGTACCGTCTTATTCTTGAGTCTGCTATCCCAGTCAACTTTGATCAGCTCAGTCCTCATACCTTCATAATCCCCTTTATTTAGACTAAGTACCCTAGCCTGAGTTTCAACCTGCTCTCCTTCTATTTGAATATGGAATTCGACCATATTGTGGTCACTTGTTCCCAACGAGTCCCTAACTATGACATTTTTAATTAATCCTGCTTCATTACACAGGACCAGATCCAAGATTGCCTCCCTCCTTGTCGGTTCTGTGACATACTGTTCTAGGAACCCGTCTCTAATACATTCTATAAACTCTTCCTCTAGTCTACCCTGCCCAGTTTGGTTTGCCCAATTAATATGAAAATTGAAGTCCCCCATGATTACAGCAGTTCCCTTTTTACATGCGTCAACTATTTGCAGATTTATGTTCTGACTAACAGCGTCACAGCTATTTGGAGGTCTATAAATTACACCCACTAGTGTTTTTTTCCCCTTGTTATTCTCTATCTGTACCCAAGCTGTTTCACTATCCTGATCCTTCAACGCAATATCCTTCCTCTCTATTGCCGTTATTCCCTCCCTTATTAAAAGGGCCACCCCTCCTCCCTTTCTTTCCTGTCTATCTTTTCTAATTGTCGAGTACCCCTCTATATTTAACTCCCAATCCTGATCCCCTTGCAGTCATGTCTCCGTAATGGCCACGATATCATAACTATATGTACTTAATTGCACCGTTAATTCATTTATCTTATTTCGAATACTCCGTGCATTTAGATACAGCACTTTCAGATGATTTTTACTACCCTTCCTTTCTGTTTTTGCCCCTTTTACATCTAGAGCTTTATCTTCACACATTCTGGATCCTCCTGTCACATTTTGATTTTCCGTTTCCCCACTGATACCCTGCTCTATTTCCTCTACCCCTGCCGTTATTACCCCCCTTGATACCTCCCCCCCGCTACTTAGTTTAAAGACCTCTCTACTGCCCTAGTTATATGATTTGCCAGGACCCCAGTCCCAGCACCGTTCAGGTGAAGTCCGTCCTTACAGAACAGATCCCCCCTGTCCCAGTACTGGTGCCAGTGGCCCAAGAAACCAAACCCATTTTTCCCACACCAGTCTTTGAGCCACGCATTCAGCTTTTTAATTTTTCGTACCCTTGCCGATTTGGCCCGTGGCTCAGGTAGCAATCCGGAGATCAGTACCCTCGAGGTTCTGCTTTTTAATTTATTCCCTAACTGCTCAAACTCGTTCAGCAGATCCTCCTTCCTCGTCCTTCCTATGTCATTGGTCCCCACATGGACCACGACCACTGGATCCTCCCCCTCACTCTGCAAATTTCTCTCCAGCATCGCAGAGATATCCTTAACCCTAGCACCGGGTAGGCAACACAGCCTTCGGGACATGTTCTGCTGGCCGCAGAGAACCTTATCTACCCCCCGAATAATACTATCCCCTATCACCACGGCATTTCTTCTAACTCCCCCCTCTTGAATGGCCCCCTGATCCACGGTGCTGCAGCCAGGTTGCTCATCCCTCCCACAGCCCCTGATCCCGTCCTCACATTGAGTAAGAGCCTCGGTCATGCTCGTCAGGGACAAGGGCTGTGGCTCCTGCCGCATCTCCTCCTGGTTCCCCCTACCTGCCTCGCTTATGGCCACACCTTCCTTTCCCTGCTCACTAACTACTGAATTAGTTAAACTGGTCGGTGTGACCATCCCCTGGCACAAAACATCCAGGTAATACTCCCCCTCCCTGATGCACCGCAGCGTATGAAGTTGGGTCTCCAGCTCATCAATGCGGAGCTCGAGTTCCGCTAGCTTCAAACACTTACTGCAGCTGTAGGGATCATCTACATCAATGGTGTCGACAATTTCCCACATCTCACAGTATTGGCACATCTCCTGGCCACCCATCTTATATAAGTAATTAACTGGTCCTATTAAGAATAAAAGATTAGTATACAAACTCAAAGCACACGGTATTGGGGGTTCAGTATTGATGTGGATAGAGAACTGGCTGGCAAACAGGAAGCAAAGAGTAGGAGTAATCGGGTCGTCAGAATGGCAGGCAGTGACTAGTGGGGTACCGCAAGGCTCAGTGCTGGGACCCCAGCTATTTACAATATATATTAATGATTTGGACGAGGGAATTGAATGCAACATCTCCAAGTTTGCGGATGATACGAAGCTGGGGAGCAGTGTTAGCTGTGAGGGGGATGCTTGGAGGCTGCAAGGTGACTTGGATAGGCTGGGTGAGTGGGCAAATGCATGGCAGATGCAGTATAATGTGGATACATGTGAGGAGGTTATCCACTTTGGGGGCAAAAACAGGAAAGTAGACTATTATCTAAATGGTGGCCGATTAGGAAAAGGGGAGATGCAACGAGACTTGGGAGTCATGGTACACCAGTCATTGAAAGTAGGCATGCAGGTGCAGCAGGCAGTGAAGAAAGCGAATGGTATGTTAGCATTCATAGCAAAAGGATTTGAGTATAGGAGCAGGGAGGTTCTACAGCAGTTGTACAGGGTCTTGGTGAGACCACACCTGGAGTATTGTGTACAGTTTTGGTCTCCAAATCTGAGGAAAGACATTATAGCCATAGAGGGAGTGCAGAGAAGGTTCACCAGACTGATTCCTGGGATGTCAGGACTTTCATATGAAGAATGACTGGATAGACTCGACATGTACTCACTAGAATTTAGAAGATTGAGGGGGGATCTTATAGAAACTTACAAAATTCTTAAGGGGTTGGACAGGCTAGATGCAGGAAGATTGTTCCCGATGTTGGGGAAGTCCAGGACAAGGGGTCACTGTTTAAGGATAAAGGGGAAATCCTTTAGGACCGAGATGAGAAAAACATTTTTCACACAGAGAGTGGTGAATCTCTGGAACTCTCTGCCACAGAAGGTAGTTGAGGCCAGTTCATTGGCTATATTTAAGAGGGAGTTAATTGTGGCCCTTGTGGCTAAAGGGATCAGGGGGTGTGAAGGCAGGTACAGGATATTGAGTTGGATGATCAGCCATGATCATATTGAATGGCGGTGCAAGCTCGAAGGGCCGAATCTCTTCCTGTTTGCCAGCCAGTTCTCTATCCACATCAATACTGAACCCCCAATACTGTGTGATTTAAGTTTGTATCCTAATCTCTTATGTGGTACCTTGTCGAAAGCCTTCTGAAAGTCCAGATACAACACATCCACTGGTTCTCCCCTATCCACTCTACTAGTTACATCCTCGAAAAATTCTATAAGATTCGTCAGACACGATTTACCTTTCGTAAATCCATGCTGACTTTGTCCAATGATTTTACCACTTTCCAAATGTGCTGCTATCCCATCTTTAATAACTGACTCTAGCAGTTTCCCCACTACCGATGTTAGACTAACTGGTCTGTAATTCCCCGTTTTCTCTCTCCCTCCCTTCTTAAAAAGTGGGGTTACGTTTGCTACCCTCCAATCCTCAGGAACTACTCCAGAATCTAAAGAGTTTTGAAAAATTATCACTAATGCATCCACTATTTCTGGAGCTACTTCCTTAAGTACTCTGGGATGCAGCCTATCTGGCCCTGGTGATTTATCGGCCTTTAATCCATTCAATTTACCCAACACCACTTCCCGACTAACCTGGATTTCACTCAGTTCCTCCATCTCCTTTGACTATTTCCGGCAGATTATTTATGTCTTCCTTAGTGAAGACGGAACCAAAGTAGTTATTCAATTGGTCCGCCATATCCTTGTTCCCCATGATCAATTCACCTGTTTCTGACTGCAAGGGACCTACATTTGTTTTAACTAATCTCTTTCTCTTCACATATCTATAAAAACCTTTGCAGTCAGTTTTTATGTTCCCTGCCAGTTTCCTTTCATAATCTATTTTCCCTTTCCTAATTAAGCCCTTTGTCCTCCTCTGCTGGTCTCTGAATTTCTCCCAGTCCTCTGATATGCTGCTTTTTCTGGCTAATTTGTACGCATCATCTTTTGCTTTGATACTATCCCTGATTTCCCTTGTTATCCACAGATGCACTACCTTCCCTGATTTATTCTTTTGCCAAACTGGGATGAACAATTTTTGTAGTTCATCCATGCAGTCTTTAAATGCCTTCCATTGCATATCCACCGTCTACCCTTTTAGAACTAATTGCCAGTCAATCTTGGCCAATTCACGTCTCATACCCTCAAAGTTACCTTTCTTTAAGTTCAGAACCATTGTTTCTGAATTAACAATGTCACTCTCCATCCTAATGAAGAACTCAACCATATTATGGTCACTCTTGCCCAAGGGGGAACGCACAACAAGTGTGCTAACTAACCCTTCCTCATTACTCAATACCCAGTCTAGAATAGCCTGCTCTCTCGTTGGTTCCTCTACATGTTGGTTTAGATAACTATCCCTCATACATTCCAAGAAATCCTCTTCCTCAGCACCCCTGCCAATTTGATTCACCCAATCTATATGTAGATTGAAGTCACCCATTATAACTGTTTTGCCTTTGTTGCACGCATTTCTAATTTCCTGTTTGATGCCATCCCCAACTTCACTACTACTGCTAGGTGGCCTGTACACAACACCCACCAGCTTTTTCTGCCCCTTAGTGTTTCGCAGCTCTACCCATACCGATTCCACATCCTCCAAGCTAATGTCCTTCCTTTCCACTGCGTTTATCTCCTCTCTAACCAGCAACGCTACCCCACCTCCTTTTCCTTTCTCTCTATCCCTCCTGAATATTGAATATCCCTGGATGTTCAGCTCCCAGCCTTGGTCACCCTGGAGCCATGTCTCCGTGATCCCAACTATATCATAATCATTAATTGCTATCTGCACGTTCAACTCATCCACCTTATTACGAATGCTCCTTGCATTGAGACACAAAGCCTTCAGGCTTGTTTTTACAACGCTCTTACCCCTTATACAATTATGTTGAAAAGTGGCTCTTTTTGATTTTTGCCTTGGATTTGTCTGCCTGCCACTTTTACTTTTCACCTTGCTACCTATTGCTTCCGCCCGCATTTTACACCCCTCTGTTTCTCTGCTCACCCATTTAAGAACCCCACCACCTCTTATTCTCTGTTTATTATTGTTTTCTTCTTTCCCCCCTACATGTTGGGTCTGAGTGCTTTCCTTCTCTGCCTCCTGCCTCACACACTGTCTAATAGCATTCTCTATTTGAGTCCCTCCCCCCAACCATTCTAGTTTAAAGTCTCCCCAGTAGCCTTTGCAGATCTCCCCGCCAGGATATCGGTCCCCCTCAGGTTCAAGTGCAACCCATCCTTTTTGTACAGGTCGAACCTTCCACAAAAGAGTTCCCAATGATCCAGAAATTTGAATCCCTGCCTTCTGCACCAGTCCTTCAGCCACGCATTTATCCTCCACCTCGCTCCATTCCTACTCTCACTGTCGCGTGGCACAGGCAGTAATCCCGAGATTGTTACCTTTGCTGTCCTTCTCTTTAACTCCCCTCCTAACTCCCTAAATTCTCCTTTCAGGACCTCTTCTCTTTTTTTACCTATGTCATTGGTACCTATATGTATCACGACCTCGGGCTCCTCTCCCTGCCCTTTCAGGATGTCTTGGACACGTTGAGACACATCACAGACCCTGGCACCAGGGAGGCAAACTACCATCCGGGTCTCCCGACTGCGTCCACAGAATCGCCTGTCTGACCCCCTAACTATAGAGTCCCCTATTAATATTGCCCGCCTCTTGTTTTCCTTACCCTTCTGAGCAACAGGACCGGTCTCTATACCAGAGGCCCGGCCGCTGTCGCTACCCCCAGGTAGGCTGTCCACCCCAACAGTGCTCAAACAGGAGTACTTATTGTCAAGGTGTACAGCCACCAGGGTACTCTCTAGTCCCTGCCTGTGCCCCTTGCCTCTCCCAACCGTGATCCACTTGCCTGCCTCCTGTGGTGTTGGAGTGACCACATCCCTGTAACTCCTCTCAATGACTTCCTCGCTCTCCCTGACCAGATGGAGGTCATCGAGCTGCTGCTCCAGGTTCCTAATACGGTCCATTAGGAGCCCCATCTCGATACACCTGGCGCAGATGTGGACGTCTGGAGGGCTATCAGACTCCATGACTTCCCACATCTGACATCCAGAACAGTAAACTGCCCTGGCACTCATACTCCCCTTACCCTGGATAGAATACAAAACAAACTGCTAGAATACAAAACAAACTGCTAGAATACGAAACAAACTGCTAGAATACAAAACAAACTGCTAGAATACAAAACAAACTGCTAGAATACAAAACAAGCTGCTAGAATACAAAACAAACTGCTAGAATACAGTACAATCAGCAGGGATCTGACTCCCAATCAGCTGCTCCCTCTTGTCTGCGTCCACCAATCAGCGGCTTCCTCAAACCCACTTGTTTTTGAAGTGGAACTTGGAACGTTACAGATTTGGGTTCCTTTTTAACTCCTACCGTTCGGGTGTAGCTCCTCCCTCTGCGATCTCTCCAACGGCACTCGGGCCTCTGTAAGGAACAAGCCCCGCGCTCCTATCTTATCTTTCATTGTAGGTACACAAAAATGCTGGAGAAACTCAGCGGGTGCAGCAGCATCTATGGAGCGAAGGAAATAGGTAACGTTTCGGGCCGAAACCCTTCTTCAGACTTCATTGTCTTGGACTCCCTGTAGTTTGAAATGGGAGGAAAGAATGTAGATCCTAATGGTAATTAGGGTTGATTATTTGTTCAAAACATGATCCTTTGCCAAACAGGGTGTAAAAGCATCAGAAAAATCAATCTAAATGGCAATGATTTAAAATTAACGAGACCTTTGCCTACTGCAGTGGATATTGTAACTAATTTAGACTTACAGTGTTGAAAAGAGGCCCTTTGGCCCACCGAGTCCCGCCAACCCCAATCACCCCGTACACTAGCACTATCCCACACTAGGGACAATGTACAATTTACAGAAGCCAATCAACCTGCAACCCTGCACATCTTTGGAGTGTGGGAGGAAACCGGGGCACCCGGAGAAAACCCATGCAGTCACAGGGAGAACGTACAAATTCCGTGCGGACAGTACCCATAATCAGGATCGAACTGGGTCTCAGGCGCTGTAAGGCAGCAGCTTTGTACCGCCCAATTGTTTGCAACCTTATCCGCATCAGTTGGAGACCAAGTAAACTATACAAAGATTTCAACTCCACCCGATGAGCTTCTTTGTAGTACAGTCCACTTTAATATCTATTGCCAGAGAAGACTGTGAATAATGTTTATTGCAAGATAAAGTTCACTAAAATCTGATTTAAGGTAGTCCGAGCATCTCCAATGAGGAAGAGTAGCTCATGGCTGCACTCTAGTTGTTGGTGGAATGGTTCAATTGCCTGATAACAGAAAGTGGAGTAGCATTGAGCTAGTGTGAAAGGGTATTCAATGGATGGTGTGAACTCAATGGTGCGAAGGGCCTGTTTCTATTCTGTATCTCTAAACTTAAATGACCGCAGGCCTGAGGAATGATTGCAAACGACTGGTCAAAATAATGGGGTAGCATTTTTCTAAGATACACACAAAATACTGGAGTAACTCAGCGGGTCAGGCAGTATCTGTGGAGAGAAGGATGACTTTTCGGGTCGAGACCCTTCTTCAAACTGCGAGTCAGGGGAGAGGGAGTCTGGAGATATGGAAGGGTAAGGTGCGAAAATAACAGATCAAAGCAGACAATGCAGATCAAAGCGGCGCATTTTTCTAACACTTGTTTGTTTTCTGGTAACAGGTAACCCTTATTAAATCCCTTTCAGTAGATCTTCAGTACCTCCCCCCCCCCCCTACCACTAGGGGTGCCGCATTGATGGCAGCCTCTGCCTACAGCCTGTCTGTTTTTCTAACTTTTTTTATTTTTTGTCTGTTTTAAAAGTATGTTTTGGAGGTTTCTTTAGTATTACTATGTGGGGGAGGGGAGTAGAGTAAGGGGAAAACCGTTTCCCAGTCACTTCCTGGCGAGGATGCGACTATTCTCCGAGTCGCGTCCTTGCCTCCCTCCTCGCGGCGGACCAACTGGATTGGCACGGCCTTTCCTGCCGGGGACCGGACCAGAGCTACAGCGGCGGCGCAGCAAACGATTCACCGCGGAGCGGGCGATGCCTTACTTGGATCGCCATTTGAAGCTCCGGAGTGCTGGGCCTGCTGCTTCAACATCGCGGAGATGTGGTTTGTGGAGCTTCCAGCGCGGGCTGCGCTGACTTCAACATCGCGGAGACCTTGGACGTTTTGCCGAGGGCCACCAGGGTGAATCTCCGCCCAGTGCGGCCTGCGGACTTCGGGAGCCGTAGGAAGTGGCCGATTCGGATGTCCAAGCCGCTGCGGTTGTTCTCCTGTTCCAACGTCGGACTTCCAGCATCCGAGCGAGAGCGCGTGAACATCGGGCCGCCCGTAGCAGCGACAGCGAGGGGTTCGGGAGCCCCCCGACCACGGGTGAACAGAGAACAGAGGATGACTGAACTTTGGTGGGGATATCTATGTTAAAGACTATAGTGTTCTGTGCTCTTTTTTTATTTGTATGGCTGTATGGTGACCACACATTTCACTGTACCAATTGGTACATGTGACAAATAAATGTCTCTTGTCTTGTCTCAATACACCTAGCGTCTGAAGTAAATACTTTTTCCCTTCCTCTCCAGGTGACCAACCAAAACAGTTCCCCGGTCGTTATCCAGAGAGCCATGTCAAAGCGCAACCTGGAAGGAGATTGGAAGAAATATCAGCTTGTCCAGATTCTCTCAGAAGACAGAGGTGAGGAATAAAACATAGGTTCCTTGATGCTGAGGTCGCTGAAAAAATCAAGGTGGATGTGCTGCCTGCACTGCTGAGGACTCGGAGGGAGTGATCTCGGTGTTTACGGAGTCATTGCGCCATGAGAACATCCCAGAGTCTGGTGCGAGTGTGGATGGCCTTCTGACTGTTCGGGCAGACAGGGACTGCAGAGAAAGTGATAGCGGTCCTTACAACTCTGGTCACATCACGGTGAAGGAGCGTGTGTGTGGCCCAGACATTGAACTGATGGCTGTGCATCTCCGCTTATGCTGTGTGCCCTGGGGATTCTCACATGCCGCTGCGGTGCCTGTTATGTTTAATCTTTGTAGTTTTGTATCTTAGTGCTTTTTTGGTGTAACTGTCTGGTAAATCAAATTTCACTGTGCCTCGGTACACGAGGAACATTGAAATGTTTATCAGACGGGTGATCAGGTAGGCCTCGTAGGCCTAGTGTTCAGCGAAACGGTCGCCCAGTCTACGTTTGGAAATGTACTCATTGTTTTTCTTCTCTTCTGCCCCCAGAGTTGGTCATTCCAGACGGCGGCAACATCTATTATGCGGTAGGCCCCACTGCGAACTTTGACTTTATCCTGAGGAAGAAGAAGAACTGCAGTCATCTAGGAAATGTATCAGCCAACTCGTTGACTAAATGTGGTTGTTTGGCTTTGTTTCCTGCAGGGCCACATTCAAACTAGTGAACCACCCTCTCTCCAGTCAGTGGCCAGATGATGAATGCTTTTGGAAAGTGTTTGGTTTGGCCTTTTTGAACTCCTAGGCAGATGTTTCCTGTCTATTTCCCCCTCCCTCCCTGCCTAATAATTTAATCTCCTCTTGGATATACAGAACTGGACCCACCTTCAACAAAGGACAGCTGGTCACCAAAGATATTGCACTTGTCTCCAAATTCTGGTCAACTTTATAGAGAACTGTTATTTTGTGTGTACATTTGTAAATGAGATCTGTGTCATGGAGGGACCAGTGTAGCCTTAGCAGATGCTGAGTGGTCCCATCTGGAAGGTGACTTTTATAGCTTTTCTGTCCTTTTATTCAGGGACAATGTT
This sequence comes from Malacoraja senta, assembly GCA_038087875.1. Classification (NCBI taxonomy): domain Eukaryota; kingdom Metazoa; phylum Chordata; class Chondrichthyes; order Rajiformes; family Rajidae; genus Malacoraja; species Malacoraja senta. The sequence continues at coordinate 605,791 of JAXLNO010004412.1, read as the reverse complement.
GGTGTTCTGCGCAATTCACACACACACACACTCTCACTCACTCTCTCACACACTCTCTCACCCAATAACTCTCTCACCCACTCTCTCACTCACACTCAATCTCTCACACTTCAGTCACCCACTCGCTAACTCTCTCGCTCTCACTCACTCACCCACACTCGCTCACTCTCACTCACCCACTCATCACATTCACTCACTCAGTTACTCCAGACAAAGTGCTGGAGTAGCTCCGCAGTCGCTGGGGGGCCTGGTCTGGAGGAAGGCAGGTTTGTGATCCTTAGTGGAGTGCACGTAAGTGGAGGAGCTTTAATTGAGCGTGTGGATCCTGAGGAAGGATAAAATGAAGCTGAGATCTATGGAGCGAGCTGACTTATTCACGCACCTTGTGGCGCAGCAGTAGAGTTGCTGCTATACAGCGCCAGAGACCCGTATTCGATCCTGACTATGGGTGCTGCCTGTATGGAGTTTACGTTCTCCCTGTGACCACGTGTTTTCCCCGGGTGCTCCGGCTTCCTCGCACATTCCAAAGACGTGCAAGTTTGTAGGTTAATTGGCTTGTGCAAGTCGTAAATTGTCCATGGTGTGTAGGATAGTGTGGGGATCGCTGGTCGTTGTGAACTCAGTGGGCCGAAGAGCCTGTTTTCTCGCAGATTTTGTAAAGTCGCTCAAATAAGACGGCTGCTTTTTAAGCAGTTGTTGTGTTATGCAGAAGCAATACAGTACAAGTGAAGCTTTGCATGTTGCAGGTGCATCACACGAATATTTAGTTTAGTTTACCTTAAACAGTCCCTTCGGCTCAGAACCCTGGTCTCTGGATCTGTGAGGCAACAACTAATCTCATGATTTTATACAGGTTTATAGGATCACCATCCATCCTATATAGAGGATGGGAGCAGCCTGGCTTGATGATAGAACTGGAAAGTTGGATTGGAAATATCTAAATTCCTATCCTTACTGTTTTGTTTTCCAGCCGAATGAATCATTACCATCCGCCCACTCAATGGACACGGCCTCTTCGGGAGTCTCATCATTGATCGGCACCGTTTCAGGCTTGCCTTCCTGCCTCCACAATCCCAAGGACCACAAGCGCACCATCTCGGGGACTTCCTGCAGCTCCACGGCGCCACTTCCTGAGTACAACAAGCAGAACGAGGAAAATTAAATCATCCGCGTCAGTCTCGAGAACGGCAATGGGAATGTCTACAAAAGTATTGTGGTACATGCATGGCATTCTTCCACAGCTCAGATACTACTTTATAGCAGAGACACAGCATGGAAACAGGCCCTTCGGCCCACTGATTCCGTGCCAACCAATGATTGGATAGGATGTTCAAGAAGGAACTGCAGATGCTGGAAAATCGAAGGTAGACAAAAATGCTGGAGAAACTCAGCGGGTGCGGCAGCATCTATGGAGCGAAGGAAATAGGCAACGTTTCGGGCCGATTGCATCCCAGAGTACTTAAGGAAGTAGCCCCAGAAATAGTGGATGCATTAGTGATAATTTTTCAAAACTCCTTAGATTCTTGGGTAGTTCCTGGAGGATTGGAGGGTAGCTAATGTAACCCCACTTTTTAAAAAGGGAGGGAGAGAGAAAACGGGGAATTACAGACCAGTTAGTATAACATCGGTAGTGGGAAACTGCTAGAGTCAGTTATTAAAGATGGGATAGCAGCACATTTGGAAAGTGGTGAAATCATTGGACAAAGTCAGCATGGATTTACGAAAGGTAAATCATGTCTGACGAATCTTGTAGAATTTTTCGAGGATGTAACTAGTAGAGTGGATAAGGGAGAACCAGTGGATGTTATATCTGGACTTTCAGAAGGCTTTCGACAAGGTCCCACATAAGAGATTAGTATACAAACTCAAAGCACACGGTATTGGGGGTTCAGTATTGATGTGGATAGAGAACTGGCTGGCAAACAGGAAGCAAAGAGTAGGAGTAATCGGGTCCTTGTCAGAATGGCAGGCAGTGACTAGTGGGGTACCGCAAGGCTCAGTGCTGGGACCCCAGCTATTTACAATATATATTAATGATTTGGACGAGGGAATTGAATGCAACATCTCCAAGTTTGCAGATGATACAAAGCTGGGGAGCAGTGTTAGCTGTGAGGGGGATGCTAGGAGGCTGCAAGGTGACTTGGATAGGCTGGGTGAGTGGGCAAATGCATGGCAGATGCAGTATAATGTGGATACATGTGAGGTTATCCACTTTGGGGGCAAAAACAGGAAAGTAGACTATTATCTAAATGGTGGCCGATTAGGAAAAGGGGAGATGCAACGAGACCTGGGAGTCATGGTACACCAGTCATTGAAAGTAGGCATGCAGGTGCAGCAGGCAGTGAAGAAAGCGAATGGTATGTTAGCATTCATAGCAAAAGGATTTGAGTATAGGAGCAGGGAGGTTCTACAGCAGTTGTACAGGGTCTTGGTGAGACCACACTGGAGTATTGCGTACAGTTTTGGTCTCCAAATCTGAGGAAATACATTATAGCCATAGAGGGAGTGCAGAGAAGGTTCACCAGACTGATTCCTGGGATGTCAGGACTTTCATATGAAGAATGACTGGATAGACTCGACATGTACTCACTAGAATTTAGAAGATTGAGGGGGGATCTTATAGAAACTTACAAAATTCTTAAGGGGTTGGACAGGCTAGATGCAGGAAGATTGTTCCCGATGTTGGGGAAGTCCAGGACAAGGGGTCACTGTTTAAGGATAAAGGGGAAATCCTTTAGGACCGAGATGAGAAAAACATTTTTCACACAGAGAGTGGTGAATCTCTGGAACTCTCTGCCACAGAAGGTAGTTGAGGCCAGTTCATTGGCTATATTTAAGAGGGAGTTAATTGTGGCCCTTGTGGCTAAAGGGATCAGGGGGTGTGGAGAGAAGGCAGGTACAGGATATTGAGTTGGATGATCAGCCATGATCATATTGAATGGCGGTGCAAGCTCGAAGGGCCGAATCTCTTCCTGTTTGCCAGCCAGTTCTCTATCCACATCAATACTGAACCCCCAATACCGTGTGATTTAAGTTTGTATCCTAATCTCTTATGTGGTACCTTGTCGAAAGCCTTCTGAAAGTCCAGATACAACACATCCACTGGTTCTCCCCTATCCACTCTACTAGTTACATCCTCGAAAAATTCTATAAGATTCGTCAGACACGATTTACCTTTCGTAAATCCATGCTGACTTTGTCCAATGATTTCACCACTTTCCAAATGTGCTGCTATCCCATCTTTAATAACTGACTAGCAGTTTCCCCACTACCGATGTTAGACTAACTGGTCTGTGATTCCCCGTTTTCTCTCTCACTCCCTTCTTAAAAAGTGGGGTTACGTTTGCTACCCTCCAATCCTCAGGAACTACTCCAGAATCTAAAGAGTTTTGAAAAATTATCACTAATGCATCCACTATTTCTGGAGCTACTTCCTTAAGTACTCTGGGATACAGCCTATCTGGCCCTGGTGATTTATTGGCCTTTAATCCATTCAATTTACCCAACACCACTTCCCGACTAACCTGGATTTCACTCAGTTCCTCCATCTCCTTTGACCCGCGGCCCCCTGCTATTTCCGGCAGATTATTTATGTCTTCCTTAGTGAAGACGGAACCAAAGTAGTTATTCAATTGGTCCGCCATATCCTTGTTCCCCATGATCAATTCACCTGTTTCTGACTGCAAGGGACCTACATTTGTTTTAACTAATCTCTTTCTCTTCACATATCTAAAAAAAACTTTTGCAGTCAGTTTTTATGTTCCCTGCCAGTTTCCTTTCATAATCTATTTTCCCTTTCCTAATTAAGCCCTTTGTCCTCCTCTGCTGGTCTCTGAATTTCTCCCAGTCCTCTGATATGCTGCTTTTTCTGGCTAATTTGTACGCATCATCTTTTGCTTTGATACTATCCCTGATTTCCCTGTTATCCACGGATGCACTACCTTCCCTGATTTATTCTTTTGCCAAACTGGGATGAACAATTTTTGTAGTTCATCCATGCAGTCTTAAATGCCTTCCATTGCACTATCAGTCCTACCCTTTTAGAACCTAATTGCCAGTCAATCTTGGCCAATTCACGTCTCATACCCTCAAAGTTACCTTCTTAAGTTCAGAACCGTTGTTTCTGAATTAACAATGTCACTCTCCCATCCTAATGAAGAACTCAACCATATTATGGTCACTCTTGCCCAAGGGGAACGCACAACAAGTCTGCTAACTAACCCTTCCTCATTACTCAATACCCAGTCTAGAATAGCCTGCTCTCTCGTTGGTTCCTCTACATGTTGGTTTAGATAACTATCCCTCATACATTCCAAGAAATCCTCTTCCTCAGCACCCCTGCCAATTTGATTCACCCAATCTATATGTAGATTGAAGTCACCCATTATAACTGTTTTGCCTTTGTTGCACGCATTTCTAATTTCCTGTTTGATGCCATCCCCAACTTCACTACTACTGCTAGGTGGCCTGTACACAACACCCACCAGCGTTTTCTGCCCCTTAGTGTTTCGCAGCTCTACCCATACCGATTCCACATCCTCCAAGCTAATGTCCTTCCTTTCCACTGCGTTAATCTCCTCTCTAACCAGCAACGCTACCCCACCTCCTTTTCCTTTCTCTCTATCCCTCCTGAATATTGAATATCCCTGGATGTTCAGCTCCAGCCTTGGTCACCCTGGAGCATGTCCCCGTGATCCCAACTATATCATAATCATTAATTGCTATCTGCACGTTCAACTCATCCACCTTATTACGAATGCTCCTTGCATTGAGACACAAAGCCTTCAGGCTTGTTTTTACAACGCTCTTACCCCTTATACAATTATGTTGAAAAGTGGCTCTTTTTGATTTTTGCCTTGGATTTGTCTGCCTGCCACTTTTACTTTTCACCTTGCTACCTATTGCTTCCGCCCGCATTTTACACCCCTCTGTTTCTCTGCTCACCCATTTAAGAACCCCACCACCTCTTATTCTCTGTTTATTATTGTTTTCTTCTTTCCCCCCTACATGTTGGGTCTGAGTGCTTTCCTTCTCTGCCTCCTGCCTCACACACTGTCTAATAGCATTCTCTATTTGAGTCCCTCCCCCCAACCATTCTAGTTTAAAGTCTCCCCCAGTAGCCTTTGCAGATCTCCCCGCCAGGATATCGGTCCCCCTCAGGTTCAAGTGCAACCCATCCTTTTTGTACAGGTCGAACCTTCCACAAAAGAGTTCCCAATGATCCAGAAATTAGAATCCTGCCTTCTGCACCAGTCCTTCAGCCACGCATTTATCCTCCACCTCGCTCCATTCCTACTCTCACTGTCGCGTGGCACAGGCAGTAATCCGAGATTGTTACCTTTGCTGTCCTTCTCTTTAAACTCCCTCCTAATTCCCTAAATTCTCCTTTCAGGACCTCTCTCTTTTTTTACCTATGTCATTGGTACCTATATGTATCACGACCTCGGGCTCCTCTCCCTGCCCTTTCAGGATGTCTTGGACACGTTGAGACACATCACAGACCCTGGCACCAGGGAGGCAAACTACCATCCGGGTCTCCCCGACTGCGTCCACAGAATCGCCTGTCTGACCCCCTAACTATAGAGTCCCCTATTAATATTGCCCGCCTCTTGTTTTCCTTACCCTTCTGAGCAACAGGACCGGTCTCTATACCGGAGGCCCGGCCGCTGTCGCTACCCCCAGGTAGGCTGTCCACCCCAACAGTGCTCAAACAGGAGTACTTATTGTCAAGGTGTACAGCCACCGGGGTACTCTCTAGTCCCTGCCTGTGCCCCTTGCCTCTCCCAACCGTGATCCACTTGCCTGCCTCCTGTGGTGTTGGAGTGACCACATCCCTGTAACTCCTCTCAATGACTTCCTCGCTCTCCCTGACCAGATGGAGTCATCGAGCTGCTGCTCCAGGTTCCTAATACGGTCCATTAGGAGCCCCATCTCGATACACCTGGCGCAGATGTGGACGTCTGGAGGGCTATCAGACTCCATGACTTCCCACATCTGACATCCAGAACAGTAAACTGCCCTGGCACTCATACTCCCCTTACCCTGGATAGAATACAAAACAAACTGCTAGAATACAAAACAAACTGCTAGAATACGAAACAAACTGCTAGAATACAAAACAAACTGCTAGAATACAAAACAAACTGCTAGAATACAAAACAAGCTGCTAGAATACAAAACAAACTGATACAATACAAAACAAACTGCTAGAATACAGTACAATCAGCAGGGATCTGACTCCCAATCAGCTGCTCCCTCTTGTCTGCGTCCACCAATCAGCGGCTTCCCTCAAACCCACTTGTTTTTGAAGTGGAACTTGGAACGTTACAGATTTCGGTTCCTTTTTAACTCCTACCGCTCGGGTGTAGCTCCTCCCTCTGCGATCTCTCCAACGGCACTCGGGCCTCTGTAAGGAACAAGCCCCACGCTCCTTTTTAGCTCCTACCGCTCGGGTGTAGCTCCTCCCTCTGCGATCTCTCCAACGGCTCTCGGGCCTCTGAGAGGGGCTGAGAGGGGCAAGATTTTAAGCTGAGAGGGGCAAGATTTAATAGGAATCTGAAGGGTGTTTGGTTTTGGCAGGAACTATACAATATTTAAAAGTCAACTGAACAGGTACATGCATCGAAAAGGTTCGAGGGATATGGGCCAAACATGGGCAGGTGGGACTGGCGTAGAAATGGGGCATCTTGGCTGGTTTGAGCAAGTTGGGTTGAAAGGCCTGTTTCCGTGTATGGTTCTAAGGGTATAATGGTTTGAAAGGTGCTCTGTATATGACTCCTGGAATGTCATTGGGGACACTCTTATCTTTCATTGTCTTGGACTCCCTGTAGTTTGAAATGGGAGGAAAGAATGTAGATCCTAATGGTAATTAGGGTTGATTATTTGTTCAAAACATGATCCTTTGCCAAACAGGGTGTAAAAGCATCAGAAAAATCAATCTAAATGTGCAATGATTTAAAATTAACGAGACCTTTGCCTACTGCAGTGGATATTGTAACTATTTAGACTTACAGTGTTGAAAAGAGGCCCTTTGGCCCACCAAGTCCACGCCAACCCACATCACCCCGTACACTAGCACTATCCCACACTAGGGACAATGTACAATTTACAGAAGCCAATCAACCTGCAACCCTGCACATCTTTGGAGTGTGGGAGGAAACCGGGGCACCCGGAGAAAACCCATGCAGTCACAGGGAGAACGTACAAATTCCGTGCGGACAGTACCCATAATCAGGATCGAACTGGGTCTCAGGCGCTGTAAGGCAGCAGCTTTGTACCGCCCAATTGTTTGCAACCTTATCCGCATCTGTTGGAGACCAAGTAAAGTATACAAAGATTTCAACTCCACCCGATGAGCTTCTTTGTAGTACAGTCCACTTTAATATCTATTGCCTGAGAAGACTGTGAATAATGTTTATTGCAAGATAAAGTTCACTAAAATCTGATTTAAGGTAGTCCGAGCATCTCCAATGAGGAAGAGTAGCTCATGGCTGCACTCTAGTTGTTGGTGGAATGGTTCAATTGCCTGATAACAGAAAGTGGAGTAGCATTGAGCTAGTGTGAAAGGGTATTCAATGGATGGTGTGAACTCAATGGCGCGAAGGGCCTGTTTCCATTCTGTATCTCTAAACTTAAATGACCGCAGGCCTGAGGAATGATTGCAAACGACTGGTCAAATAATGGGGTAGCATTTTTCTAAGATACACACAAAATACTGCAGTAGATCCTCAGTACCTCACCCCCCCCTACCACTAGGGGTGCCGCATTGATGGCAGCCTCTGCCTACAGTCTGTCTGTTTTTCTAACTTTTTTTATTTTTTGTCTGCTTTAAAAGTATGTTTTGGAGGTTTCTTAGTTTTACTATGTGGGGGAGAGGGGTAGAGTAAAGGGAAAACCGTTTCCCAGTCACTTCCTGGCGAGGATGCGACTATTCTCCGAGTCGCGTCCTTGCCTCCCTCCTCGCGGCGGACCAACTGGATTGGCACGGCCTTTCCCTGCCGGGAACCGGACCAGAGCTACAGTGGCGGCGCAGCAAACGATTCACCGCGGAGCGGGGCGATGCCTTACTTGGATCGCCATTTGAAGCTCCGGAGTGCTGGGCCTGCTGCTTCAACATCGCGGAGATGTGGTTTGTAGAGCTTCCCAGCGCGGGCGGCGCTGACTTCAACATCGCGGAGACCCTTGGACCTTTTGCCAAGGGCCACCAGGTGAATCTCCGCCCAGTGCGGCCTGCGGACTTCGGGAGCCGTAGGAAGTGGCCGATTCGGATGTCCAAGCCGCTGCGGTTGTTCTCCTGTTCCAACGTCGGACTTCCAGCATCCGAGCGAGAGCGCGTGAACATCGGGCCGCCCGTAGCAGCGACAGCGAGGGGTTCGGGAGCCCCCCGACCACGGGTGAACAGAGAACAGAGGAGGATGACTGAACTTTGGTGCCTTCCCTCACAGTGGGAAACTTTGATTCCGCTGTCGTGGGGATATCTATGTTAAAGACTATCGTGTTCTGTGCTCTTTTTTATTTGTATGGCTGTATGGTGACCACACATTTCACTGTACCAATTGGTTACATGTGACAAATAAATGTCTCTTGTCTTGTCTCAATACACCTAGCGTCTGAAGTAAATACTTTTCCCCTTCCTCTCCAGGTTACCAACCAAAACAGTTCCCCCGGTCGTTATCCAGAGAGCCATGTCAAAGCGCAACCTGGAAGGAGATTGGAAGGAATATCGGCTTGTCCAGATTCTCTCAGAAGACAGATGTGAGGAATAAAACATAGGTTCCTTGATGCTGAGGTCGCTGAAAAAATCAAGGTGGATGTGCTGCCCTGCACTGCTGAGGACTCGGAGGGAGTGATCTAGGTGTTTACGGAGTCATTGCGCCATGAGAACATCCCAGAGTCTGGTGCGAGTGTGGATGGCCTTCTGACTGTTCGGGCAGACAGGGACTGCAGAGAAAGTGATAGCGGTCCGTACAACTCTGGTCACATCACGGTGAAGGAGCGTGTGTGTGGCCCAGACATTGAACTGATGGCTGTGCATCTCCGCTTATGCTGTGTGCCCTGGGGATTCTCACATGCCGCTGCGGTGCCTGTTTATGTTTAATCTTTGTAGTTTTGTATCTTAGTGCTTTTTTGGTGTAACTGTCTGGTAAATCAAATTTCACTGTGCCTCGGTACACGAGGAACATTGAAATGTTTATCAGACGGGTGATCAGGTAGGCCTCGTAGGCCTAGTGTTCAGCGAAACGGTCGCCCAGTCTACGTTTGGAAATGTACTCATTGTTTTTCTTCTCTTCTGCCCCCAGAGTTGGTCATTCCAGACGGCGGCAACATCTATTATGCGGTAGGCCCCTCTGCGAACTTTGACTTTATCCTGAGGAAGAAGAAGAACTGCAGTCATCTAGGAAATGTATCAGCCAACTCGTTGACTAAATGTGGTTGTTTGGCTTTGTTTCCTGCAGGGCCACATTCAAACTAGTGATCCACCCTCTCTCCCAGTTAGTGGCCAGATGATGAATGCTTTTGGAAAGTGTTTGGTTTGGCCTTTTTGAACTCCTAGGCAGATGTTTCCTGTCTATTCTCCCCCCTCCCTCCCTCCCTGCCTAATAATTTAATCTCTCTTGGATATACAGAACTGGACCCACCCTTCAACAAAGGACAGCTGGTCACCAAAGATATTGCACTTGTCTCCAAATTCTGGTCAGCTTTATAGAGAACTGTTATTTTGTGTGTACATTTGTAAATGAGATCTGTGTCATGGAGGGACCAGTGTAGCCTTAGCAGATGCTGAGTGGTCCCATCTGGAAGGTGACTTTTATAGCTTTTCTGTCCTTTTATTCAGGGACAATGTTGGTGTGTTCTGCGCAATTCACACACACACTCTCACTCACTCTCTCTCACACACTCTCTCACCCAATAACTCTCTCACCCACTCTCTCACTCACACTCAATCTCTCACACTTCATTCACCCACTCGCTCACTCTCTCGCTCTCACTCACTCACCCACACTCGCTCACTCTCACTCACCCACTCATCACATTCACTCACTCAGTTACTCCAGACAAAGTGCTGGAGTAGCTCCGCAGTCGCTGGGGGGCTGGTCTGGAGAAAGGCAGGTTTGTGATCCTTAGTGGGAGTGCACGTAAGTGGAGGAGCTTTAATTGAGCGTGTGGATCCTGAGGAAGGATAAAATGAAGCTGAGATCTATGGAGCGAGCTGACTTATTCCAGCACCTTGTGGCGCAGCAGTAGAGTTGCTGCTATACAGCGCCAGAGACCCGTATTCGATCCTGACCATGGGTGCTGCCTGTATGGAGTTTACGTTCTCCCTGTGACCACGTGTTTTCCCCGGGTGCTCCGGCTTCCTCGCACATTCCAAAGACGTGCAGGTTTGTAGTGTTCATTGGCTTGTGCAAGTCATAAATTGTCCATGGTGTGTAGGATAGTGTGTGGGGATCGCTGGTCGTTGTGGACTCAGTGGGCCGAAGAGCCTGTTTTCTCGCAGATTTTGTAAAGTCGCTCAAATAAGACGGCTGCTTTTTAAGCAGTTGTTGTGTTATGCAGAAGCAATACAGTACAAGTGAAGCTTTGCATGTTGCAGGTGCATCACACCAATATTTAGTTTAGTTTACCTTAAACAGTCCCTTCGGCTCAGAACCCCTGGTCTCTGGATCTGTGAGGCAACAACTAATCTCATGATTTTATACAGGTTTATAGGATCACCACTCATCCTATATAGAGGATGGGAGCAGCCTGGCTTGATGATAGAACTGGAAAGTTGGATTGGAAATATCTAAATTCCTATCCTTACTGTTTTGTTTTCCAGCCGAATGAATCATTACCATCCACCCACTCAATGGACACGGCCTCTTCGGGAGTCTCATCATTGATCGGCACCGTTTCAGGCTTGCCTTCCTGCCTCCACAATCCCAAGGACCACAAGCGCACCATCTCGGGGACTTCCTGCAGCTCCACGGCGCCACTTCCTGAGTACAACAAGCAGAACGAGGAAAATTAAATCATCCGCGTCAGTCTCGAGAACGGCAATGGGAATGTCTACAAAAGTATTGTGGTACATGCATGGCATTCTTCCACAGCTCAGATACTACTTTATAGCAGAGACACAGCATGGAAACAGGCCCTTCGGCCCACTGATTCCATGCCAACCAATGATTGGATAGGATGTTCAAGAAGGAACTGCAGATGCTGGAAAATCGAAGGTAGACAAAAATGCTGGAGAAACTCAGCGGGTGCGGCAGCATCTATGGAGCGAAGGAAATAGGCAACGTTTCGGGCCGATTGCATCCCAGAGTACTTAAGGAAGTAGCCCCAGAAATAGTGGATGCATTAGTGATATTTTTTCAAAACTCCTTAGATTCTTGGGTAGTTCCTGGAGGATTGGAGGGTAGCTAATGTAACCCCACTTTTTAAAAAGGGAGGGAGAGAGAAAACGGGGAATTACAGACTAGTTAGTCTAACATCGGTAGTGGGGAAACTGCTGGAGTCAGTTATTAAAGATGGGATAGCAGCACATTTGGAAAGTGGTGAAATCATTGGACAAAGTCAGCATGGATTTACGAAAGGTAAATCATGTCTGACGAATCTTGTAGAATTTTTCGAGGATGTAACTAGTAGAGTGGATAAGGGAGAACCAGTGGATGTTATATCTGAACTTTCAGAAGGCTTTCGACAAGGTCCCACATAAGAGATTAGTATACAAACTCAAAGCACACGGTATTGGGGGTTCAGTATTGATGTGGATAGAGAACTGGCTGGCAAACAGGAAGCAAAGAGTAGGAGTAATCGGGTCCTTGTCAGAATGGCAGGCAGTGACTAGTGGGGTACCGCAAGGGTCAGTGCTGGGACCCCAGCTATTTACAATATATATTAATGATTTGGACAAGGGAATTGAATGCAACATCTCCAAGATTGCGGATGATACGAAGCTGGGGAGCAGTGTTAGCTGTGAGGGGGATGCTAGGAGGCTGCAAGGTGACTTGGATAGGCTGGGTGAGTGGGCAAATGCATGGCAGATGCAGGATAATGTGGATACATGTGAGGTTATCCACTTTGGGGGCAAAAACAGGAAAGTAGACGATTATCTAAATGGTGGCCGATTAGGAAAAGGGGAGATGCAACGAGACCTGGGAGTCATGGTACACCAGTCATTGAAAGTAGGCATGCAGGTGCAGCAGGCAGTGAAGAAAGCGAATGGTATGTTAGCATTCATAGCAAAAGGATTTGAGTATAGGAGCAGGGAGGTTCTACAGCAGTTGTACAGGGTGTTGGTGAGACCACACCTGGAGTATTGCGTACAGTTTTGGTCTCCAAATCTGAGGAAAGACATTATAGCCATAGAGGGAGTGCAGAGAAGGTTCACCAGACTGATTCCTGGGATGTCAGGACTTTCATATGAAGAATGACTGGATAGACTCGACATGTACTCACTAGAATTTAGAAGATTGAGGGGGGATCTTATAGAAACTTACAAAATTCTTAAGGGGTTGGACAGGCTAGATGCAGGAAGATTGTTCCCGATGTTGGGGAAGTCCAGGACAAGGGGTCACTGTTTAAGGATAAAGGGGAAATCCTTTAGGACCGAGATGAGAAAAACATTTTTCACACAGAGAGTGGTGAATCTCTGGAACTCTCTGCCACAGAAGGTAGTTGAGGCCAGTTCATTGGCTATATTTAAGAGGGAGTTAATTGTAGCCCTTGTGGCTAAAGGGATCAGGGGGTGTGGAGAGAAGGCAGGTACAGGATATTGAGTTGGATGATCAGCCATGATCATATTGAATGGCGGTGCAAGCTCGAAGGGCCGAATCTCTTCCTGTTTGCCAGCCAGTTCTCTATCCACATCAATACTGAACCCCCAATACCGTGTGATTTAAGTTTGTATCCTAATCTCTTATGTGGTACCTTGTCGAAAGCCTTCTGAAAGTCCAGATACAACACATCCACTGGTTCTCCCCTATCCACCCTACTAGTTACATCCTCGAAAAATTCTATAAGATTCGTCAGACACGATTTACCTTTCGTAAATCCATGCTGACTTTGTCCAATGATTTCACCACTTTCCAAATGTGCTGCTATCCCATCTTTAATAACTGACTCTAGCAGTTTCCCCACTACCGATGTTAGACTAACTGGTCTGTAATTCCACGTTTTCTCTCTCCCTCCCTTCTTAAAAAGTGGGGTTACGTTTGCTACCCTCAAATCCTCAGGAACTACTCCAGAATCTAAAGAGTTTTGAAAAATTATCACTAATGCATCCACTATTTCTGGAGCTACTTCCTTAAGTACTCTGGGATGCAGCCTATCTGGCCCTGGTGATTTATCGGCCTTTAATCCATTCAATTTACCCAACACCACTTCCCGACTAACCTGGATTTCACTCAGTTCCTCCATCTCCTTTGACCCGCGGCCCCCTGCTATTTCCGGCAGATTATTTATGTCTTCCTTAGTGAAGACGGAATCAAAGTAGTTATTCAATTGGTCCGCCATATCCTTGTTCCCCATGATCAATTCACCTGTTTCTGACTGCAAGGGACCTACATTTGTTTTAACTAATCTCTTTCTCTTCACATATCTATAAAAACTTTTGCAGTCAGTTTTTATGTTCCCTGCCAGTTTCCTTTCATAATCTATTTTCCCTTTCCTAATTAAGCCCTTTGTCCTCCTCTGCTGGTCTCTGAATTTCTCCCAGTCCTCTGATATGCTGCTTTTTCTGGCTAATTTGTACGCATCATCTTTTGCTTTGATACTATCCCTGATTTCCCTTGTTATCCACGGATGCACTACCTTCCCTGATTTATTCTTTTGCCAAACTGGGATGAACAATTTTTGTAGTTCATCCATGCAGTCTTTAAATGCCTTCCATTGCATATCCACCGTCTACCCTTTTAGAACTAATTGCCAGTCAATCTTGGCCAATTCACATCTCATACCCTCAAAGTTACCTTTTTTTTAAGTTCAGAACCGTTGTTTCTGAATTAACAATGTCACTCTCCATCCTAATGAAGAACTCAACCATATTATGGTCACTCTTGCCCAAGGGGGAACGCACAACAAGTGTGCTAACTAACCCTTCCTCATTACTCAATACCCAGTCTAGAATAGCCTGCTCTCTCGTTGGTTCCTCTACATGTTCGTTTAGATAACTATCCCTCATACATTCCAAGAAATCCTCTTCCTCAGCACCCCTGCCAATTTGATTCACCCAATCTATATGTAGATTGAAGTCACCCATTATAACTGTTTTGCCTTTGTTGCACGCATTTCTAATTTCCTGTTTGATGCCATCCCCAACTTCACTACTACTGCTAGGTGGCCTGTACACAACACCCACCAGCGTTTTCTGCCCCTTAGTGTTTCGCAGCTCTACCCATACCGATTCCACATCCTCCAAGCTAATGTCCTTCCTTTCCACTGCGTTTATCTCCTCTCTAACCAGCAACGCTACCCCACCTCCTTTTCCTTTCTCTCTATCCTCCTGAATATTGAATATCCCTGGATGTTCAGCTCCCAGCCTTGGTCACCCTGGAGCCATGTCTCCGTGATCCCAACTATATCATAATCATTAATTGCTATCTGCACGTTCAACTCATCCACCTTATTACGAATGCTCCTTGCATTGAGACAAAGCCTTCAGGCTTGTTTTTACAACGCTCTTACCCCTTATACAATTATGTTGAAAAGTGGCTCTTTTTGATTTTTGCCTTGGATTTGTCTGCCTGCCACTTTTACTTTTCACCTTGCTACCTATTGCTTCCGCCCGCATTTTACACCCCTCTGTTTCTCTGCTCACCCATTTAAGAACCCCACCACCTCTTATTCTCTGTTTATTATTGTTTTCTTCTTTCCCCCCTACATGTTGGGTCTGAGTGCTTTCCTTCTCTGCCTCCTGCCTCACACACTGTCTAATAGCATTCTCTATTTGAGTCCCTCCCCCCAACCATTCTAGTTTAAAGTCTCCCCAGTAGCCTTTGCAGATCTCCCCGCAAGGATATCGGTCCCCCTCAGGTTCAAGTGCAACCCATCCTTTTTGTACAGGTCGAACCTTCCACAAAAGAGTTCCCAATGATCCAGAAATTTGAATCCCTGCCTTCTGCACCAGTCCTTCAGCCACGCATTTATCCTCCACCTCGCTCCATTCCTACTCTCACTGTCGCGTGGCACAGGCAGTAATCCCGAGATTGTTACCTTTGCTGTCCTTCTCTTTCCCTCCTAACTCCCTAAATTCTCCTTTCAGGACCTCTTCTCTTTTTTTACCTATGTCATTGGTACCTATATGTATCACGACCTCGGGCTCCTCTCCCTGCCCTTTCAGGATGTCTTGGACACGTTGAGACACATCACAGACCCTGGCACCAGGGAGGCAAACTACCATCCGGGTCTCCCGACTGCGTCCACAGAATCGCCTGTCTGACCCCCTAACTATAGAGTCCCCTATTAATATTGCCCGCCTCTTGTTTTCCTTATTGTCAAGGTGTACAGCCACCGCCACCGGGGTACTCTCTAGTCCCTGCCTGTGCCCCTTGCCTCTCCCAACCGTGATCCACTTGCCTGCCTCCTGTGGTGTTGGAATGACCACATCCCTGTAACTCCTCTCAATGACTTCCTCGCTCTCCCTGACCAGATGGAGGTCATCGAGCTGCTGCTCCAGGTTCTTAATACGGTCCATTAGGAGCCCCATCTCGATACACCTGGCGCAGATGTGGACGTCTGGAGGGCTATCAGACTCCATGCCTTCCCACATCTGACATCCAGAACAGTAAACTGCCCTGGCCCTCATACTCCCCTTACCCTGGATAGAATACAAAACAAACTGCTAGAATACAAAACAAACTGCTAGAATACAAAACAAACTGCTAGAATACAAAACAAACTGCTAGAATACAAAACAAACTGATACAATACAAAACAAGCTGCTAGAATACAAAACAAACTGCTAGAATACAAAACAAACTGATACAATACAAAACAAACTGCTAGAATACAGTACAATCAGCAGGGATCTGACTCCCAATCAGCTGCTCCCTCTTGTCTGCGTCCACCAATCAGCGGCTTCCTCAAACCCACTTGTTTTTGAAGTGGAACTTGGAACGTTACAGATTTAGGTACTCCTTTTTAACTCCTACCGCTCGGGTGTAGCTCCTCCCTCTGCGATCTCTCCAACGGCTCTCGGGCCTCTGTAAGGAACAAGCTCCGCGCTCCTTTTTAGCTCCTACCGCTCGGGTGTAGCTCCTCCCTCTGCGATCTCTGCAACGGCTCTCGGGCCTCTGAGAGGGGCTGAGAGGGGCAAGATTTAATAGGAATCTGTTTTTTATATTTTATTAGAAGTACATTACATTACAACCACATACATTAGTAGTCATTTATATCTTCTTACAATTAATGTACTCCATTTATTTTTTACACTAGAAAAGGAAAAGATTGAAAGAAAGAAGAAAGTGAAGGAAAAAGTGAAAGTGTAGGAAATGTGACAACAAAAAAGGACGAAGACCCTATAAGAGCAAAATTAAAAACAAAAGAAAAAGAGTTAAGAAATAGACCCTAGGAAAGAAAGAAAGAAAGAGGAAAAAGAGACAGAGTTGGTCATTCCAGACGGCGGCAACATCTATTATGCGGTAGGCCCCTCTGCGAACTTTGACTTTATCCTGAGGAAGAAGAAGAACTGCAGTCATCTAGGAAATGTATCAGCCAACTCGTTGACTAAATGTGGTTGTTTGGCTTTGTTTCCTGCAGGGCCACATTCAAACTAGTGATCCACCCTCTCTCCAGTCAGTGGCCAGATGATGAATGCTTTTGGAAAGTGTTTGGTTTGGCCTTTTTGAACTCCTAGGCAGATGTTTCCTGTCTATTTCCCCCTCCCTCCCTCCCTGCCTAATAATTTAATCTCCTCTTGGATATACAGAACTGGACCCACCTTCAACAAAGGACAGCTGGTCACCAAAGATATTGCACTTGTCTCCAAATTCTGGTCAGCTTTATAGAGAACTGTTATTTTGTGTGTACATTTGTAAATGAGATCTGTGTCATGGAGGGACCAGTGTAGCCTTAGCAGATGCTGAGTGGTCCCATCTGGAAGGTGACTTTTATAGCTTTTCTGTCCTTTTATTCAGGGACAATGTTGGTGTGTTCTGCGCAATTCACACACACACACACACTCTCACTCACTCTCTCTCACCCAATAACTCTCACTCACCCACTCTCTCACTCACACTCACTCTCTCACACTTCAGTCACCCACTCACTCACTCTCTCACTCTCACTCACTCACCCACACTCACTCACTCTCACTCACCCACTCACTCTCACTCACCCACTCGCACTCACTCACTCACCCAATCACTCACTCTCAACTCACACTCACTCTCATTCACTCTCTCACTCACCCATTCACTCTCACTCCGTGTGCGGACGTGGCATCGAAGGACGAGATGCCAAAGAGAAGTAGTGGAAGCCAAATAACCGAACGGAAACTACGCTGAAAAGCCAAATAACCGAAAGGTAACGATGCCGAAAAGCCAAATAACCGAAAGGGCGCAACGCCGAAAAGCCAAATAAGCGAAGGGCGAGACGCCTAAAAGCCAACTAACCGAATGTACATGGCAACAAAAAGCCAATTCACCAAAAGGGCAGATCGCCGAAAAGCCAAATAACCGAAAGGGCGGGACATCTAAAAGCCAACTGAACGAACGAGCGCATCGCCAAAAAGCAAAATAACACACATGACGTTGCCGGGGGGTGGGACTTGTCAGCGATTAGTCCAGACCCCCGCGTCCATCACATCACTGGCCTGAGGAGACGGGAGGGTGGGGTCATTTTAAATTTTCCTTCACCGATTTTGGACTTTCCTAAATAGTAAATTAAACCCCCCCATGTAATTGGAACTTTCGGTTGATTTAATAAAATAATAATTGGTTCCATAGATATTTACACCAACTGTAACAATTATATTTTGACTACAACACATATACATACACTACAATGCATCTTGAAGGCCACTGGTCCTTTTGGGTGTGAATCAAGAAACCCGACGATAAAAATATGACTTTTTTAAAAGAATATTTTAGCTCCCTGAGTCTGTTCAGTGATATGAGTAAGTGTGAATCGGCGTAAGTTAGTGTCAACGTGCATGCCCGAGAGACGGGAAGAGCCCTAATGAGACCCCACCTGCAGTATTGTGTGCAGTTTTGGTCCCCTAATTTGAGGGAATGGAGCAGCTGGGCTTGTACACTCTGGAGTTTAGAAGGATGAGAGGGTATCTCATTGAAACTTATAAGATTGTTAAGGGTTTGGACACGCTAGAGGCAGGAATCATGTTCCCGATGTTGGGGGAGTCCAGAACCAGGGGCCACAGTTTAAGAATAAGGAGTAAGCCATTTAGAACGGAGAAGAGGAAACACTTATTCTCACGAGTGGA
The DNA here is from genome assembly GCA_038087875.1 of Malacoraja senta. Classification (NCBI taxonomy): domain Eukaryota; kingdom Metazoa; phylum Chordata; class Chondrichthyes; order Rajiformes; family Rajidae; genus Malacoraja; species Malacoraja senta. Next base: position 587,370 of record JAXLNO010004412.1, on the reverse strand, counting down.
GTGCCGCAAGGCTCGGTGTTGGGACCGCAACTGTTTACCATATATATTAATGATTTGGAAGAGGGAATTAGGAGCAACACTAGCAAGTTTGCGGATGACACAAAGCTGGGTGGCAGTGTGAACTGTGAAGTGGATGTTAGGAGGTTGCAGGGTGACCTGGACAGGTTGAATGAGTGGATAGATGCGTGGCAGATGCAGTATAATATAGATAAATGTGAGGTTATCCACTTTGGTGGCATAAACAAGGGGGCAGATTATTATCTCAATGGTTTAGGTTAGGTAAGGGGGAGGTACAGGGAGACCTGGGTGTCCTTGTACACCGGTCACTGAAAGATGGCGTGCAGGTACAGCTGGCAGTGAAGAAAGCTAATGGATGGTTGGCCTTCATAACAAGAGGATTTCAGTGTAGGAGAGGTTCTTCTGCAGTTGTACTGGGCTCTGGTAAGACCACATCTGGAGTACTGTGTACAATTTTGGTCTCCTAATTTGAGGAAGGACATCCTTGTGATTGAGGCAGTGCAGCATAGGTTCACGAGATTGATCCCTGGGATGGCGGGACTGTTATATGAGGAAAGATTGAAAAGACAAGGCTTGTATACACTGGAGTTTAGAAGGATGAGGGGCAATCTTATAGAAACATATAAAATTATAAAAGGACTGGACAGGCTAGATGCAGGCAAAATGTTCCCAATGTTGGGCGAGTCCAGAACCAGGGGCCACAGTCCGAGAATAAAGGGGAGGCCATTTAAGACTGAGGTGAGAAAAAACTTTTTCACCCAGAGTTGTGAATTTGTGGAAATCCCTGCCACAGAGGGCAGTGGCGGCCAAATCACTGGATCGATTTAAGAGTTAGATGGAGCTCTTGGGGCTGGTGGAATCAAGGGATATGTGGAGAAGGCAGGCACGGGTTATTGATTGGGGACAATCAGCCATGATCACAATGAATGGCGGTGCTGGCTCGGACCGAATGGCCTCCTCCTGCACCTATTTTCTATGTTTATATGTACTGCAGATGCTGGTTCACACTGAGAGATAGACACAAAATGCTGGAGTAACTCAGCTGGACAGACATCATCTCTGGATAGAAGGAATGGGTGACGTTTTGGGTAGAGACCCTTCTTCAGACAATCACAAGTACTCTCACCGACGAGATTTCAGTTCACTCTGATGGGTCTCGACCCAAAACGTCACCCATTCCTTCTCTCCAGTGATGCTGCCTGTCCTGTGGTGTAAGCGGCCGAAGGAGCGCATCCTTCAGGACAGCCCGCACTCTCTTACCGGGGTCAGCGCTGTCCGGCCATGGCCGCCCTCCGCCTCAGCTGAGGGTCCACAGAAGTTGGAAGAATTCTGCTTACTGGGAATAAAGACCCGAGGCAGCGCAGCGCCGACACTTCTCGTCTCTCGTGCATGCACGCTGACACTAACTCATGCCGATTCACACTTACTCATATCACTGAACCGACTCAGGGAGCTAAGATATTCTTTAAAAAAGGTCATATTTTTTTCATCTGGTTTCTCGATTCACACCCAAAAGGACCAGTGGCCTTCAAGATGCACAGCAGTGTATGTAAATGTATTGTGGTAGTCAAAATATAATTGTTAGTTGGTGTAAATATCGATGGAACCAATGTGGATTATTATTTTGTTAAATCAACCGAATGTTCCAATCACACGGGGTTTTATTTTATATTTAGGAAAGTCCAAAATCGGCGAAGGAAAATAAAAAATGACTCCCACCCTCCCGTCTCCCCCGGCCAATGATGTGATGGACGCGGGGGTCTGGACCAATCGCTGACTAGTCCCCCCTCCCACTCCTGCGACGTCATGTCTGTTATTTGGCTTTTCGGTGAAGCGTCCGTTCGGTGAGTTGGCTTTTAGACATCCGGCCCTTTTGGTTATTTGGCTTTTCTGCGATCCGCCCCGTTCGGTGAGTTGGCTTTTCGTCGTCGTTTCCGTTCGATTAGTTGGCTTTGAGGCGTCTCGCCCTTTCAGTTATTTGGCTTTTCAGCATTGCGTCAGTTCGGTTATTTGGCTTTTCGGCCTTGCACCCTTTTTGGTTATTTTCCTTTTCAGCGTCGTTTCCGTTCAGTTATTTGGCTTCCACTTCTTTGCTTCGGCATCTTGTCCTTCGACGCCACGTCCGGGTACCTCTCACCCACCCTCGCTCTGCACTCACCCGCACTCTCACTCACTCACTCTTCACTCACCCACACTCACTCACTCAAAACCCATACTTTCACTCACTCTCACACTTGCCCACACCCACTCTCACTCACATTCACTCTCCTTCACTCACTCACTCTCACTCACTCCCTCTCTCACTCAATCTCACTCACTCACACTCACTCTCACTCACCCTCTCAGTCTCTCACTCACTCTCACTCACCCACTCACTCAATCACTGACGCAATCATACTCACTCACTCACCCACTCACTCTCACTCCCTTACCCACTCACACTCACTCACCCACTCACCCTCACTCACTTTCACACCCAATCTCACTCACCCACTCACTGTCACTCTTCACTCACTCACACGCACTCACTCACTCTTCACTCACTCACTCTACATCCACTCACTCACTTTCACTCACTTGCACTCACTCTTCACTCACCCTTCACTCACCCACACTCTCACTCACACTCACTCTCATTCATAGAAACATACAAAATAGGTGCAGGAGTAGGCCATTCGGCCCTTCGATCCTGCACGGCCATTCAATATGATCATGGCTGATCATCCAACTCAGTATCCTGTACCTGCTCTCTCTCCATACCCCCTGATCCCTTTAGCCACAAGGGCCACATCTAACTCCCTCTTAAATATAGCCAATGAACTGGCCTCCACTACATTCTGTGGCAGAGAATTCCAGAGATTCACCACACTCTGTGTAAAAAATGTTTTTCTCATCTCAGTCCTAAAAGATTTCTCCTTTATCCTTAAACTGTGACCCCTTGTTCTGGACTCCCCCAACATCGGGAACAATCTTCCTGCATCTAGCCTGTCCAACCCCTTAAGAATTTTGTAAGTTTCTATAAGAGCCCCCCTCAGTCTTTTAAATTCCAGCGAGTACAAGCCGAGTCTATCCAGTCTTTCCTCATATGAAAGTCCTGACATCCCAGGAATCAGTCTGGTGAACCTCTGTACTCCCTCTATGGCAAGAATGTTCTTCCTCAGATTTGGAGACCAAAACTGTACGCAATACTCCAGGTGTGGTCTCACCAAGACCCTGTACAACTGCTGTAGAACCTCCCTGCTCCTATACTCAAATCCTTTTGCTATGAATGCTAACATACCATTCGCTTTCTTCACTGCCTGCTGCACCTGCATGCCTACTTTCAATGACTGGTGTACCATGACTCCCAGGTCTCGTTGCATCTCCCATTTTCCTAATCGGCCACCATTTAGATAATAGTCTACTTTCCTGTTTTTGCCCCCAAAGTGTATCCACATTATACTGCATCTGCCATGCATTTGCCCACTCACCCAGCCTATCCAAGTCACCTTGCAGCCTCCTAGCATCCTCCTCACAGCTAACACTGCTCCCCAGCTTCGTATCATCCGCAAACTTGGAGATGTTGCATTCAATTCCCTTGCCCAAATCATTAATATATATTGTAAATAGCTGGGGTCCCAGCACTGAGCCTTGCGGTACCCCACTAATCACTGGCTGCCATTCTGAAAAGGACCCGTTTAGTCCTACTCTTTGCTTCCTGTTTGCCAGCCAGTTCTCTATCCACATCAATACTGAACCTCCAATACCGTGTGCTTTAAGTTTGTATATTAATCTCTTATGAGGGACCTTGTCGAAAGCCTTCTGAAAGTCCAGATATACCACATCCACTGGTTCTCCCTTATCCACTCTACTAGTTACATCCTCGAAAAATTCTATAAGATTTGTCAGACATGATTTACCTTTCATAAATCCATGCTGACTATGTCCAATGATTTCACCATTATCCAAATGTGCTGCTATCCCATCTTTAATAACTGACTCTAACAGTTTCCCCACTACCGATGTTATACTAACTGGTCTGTAATTCCCCGTTTTCTCTCTCCCTCCCTTTTTAAAAAGTGGGGGTTACATTAGCTACCCTCCAATCAACAGGAACTGTTCCAGAATCTAAAGAGTTTTGAAAAATTATCACTAATGCATCCACTATTTCTGGGCTACTTCCTTAAGTACCCTGGGGATTTATCGGCCTTTAATCCATTCAATTTACCTAAGACCACTTCCTGGCTAACTTGGATTTCCCTCAGTTCCTCCATCTCATTTGACCCCCGGTCCCCTGCTATTTCCAGCAGATTAATTGAGTCTTCCATAGTGAAGACAGAACCAAAGTAGTTATTCACTTGGTCTGCCATGTCCTTGTTCCCCATGATCAGTTCACCTGTTTCTAACTGCAAGGGACCTATATTTGTTTTAACTAATATTTTTCTCTTGACATATCTATAAAAACTTTTGCAGTCAGTTGTTATGTTCCCTGCCAGTTTTCTTTCATAATCTATTTTCCCTTTCCTAATTAAACCCTTTGTCCTCCTCTGCTGGACTCTGAATTTCTCCCAGTCCTCTGGTAGTCTGCTTTTTCTGGCTAATTTGTATGCTTCATCTTTTGTTTTGATACTATCACTGATTTCCCTTGTTATCCACGGATGCACTACCTTCCCTGATTTATTCTTTTTTGCCAAACTGGGATGAACAATTGTTGCAGTTCATCCATGCAGCCTTTAAATGCCTTCCATTGCATATCCACCGTCAACCCTTTAAGAATCAATTGCCAGTCTATCTTGGCCAATTCACGTCTCATACCCTCAAAAGTTACCATTCTTTAAGTTCAGAAGTTACCTTTCTTTAAGTTCATTCACTCGCTCTCACACACTCCCTCTCTCACTGAATCTCACTCACCCACACTCATTCACCCTCTCGGTTTCTCACTCACTCTCACTCACCATCACTCACTCTCACTCATTCTCTCCCACTCAATCACTGATGCAATCACACTCACTCTCTCTCTCACTCACTCTTCACTCACTCTCACTCACTCACTCTCACTACCCACATCTCAGTCACTCACACCCACTCACTCACCCACTCGCTCTCACTCACCCACTCACTCTCACACTCACTCTCTTCATCCACCCACACTCTCACTCACTCTCATTTACCTAGCCACTCTCATTCACTCAGTCTCACTCACCCACTCACTCACACTCCCTCCTCTCAATATCACTCACTCTCACTCACCCTCTCAGTCTCTCACTCACTCACTCACTCTCTCACCCACTCAACACTAACTCACTCTCTCACTCAATCACTGACGCACTCACTCACTCATCCACTCACTCTCACACACTCTTCACACACTCACCCAGTCACTCTCTCATTCTCACTCACTCTATCACTCACTCTCTCACTCACCCACTCTCTCACTCATTCACTCACTCTTTCATGAACTCACTCACTCACCCACTCACTCACTCCCACTCACTCTTCACGCACTCACTGTCATACTCACTCACTCACCCACTCTCTCACACGCACTCTCTCACCCACTCTCACTCTTCCCTCACTCACGCACCCACTCACTCACTCTTCACTCACCCACTCTCACTCTACACCCACTCACTCACTCTAGATCTTCAATCACCCACACACACTCTCTCACTCATCCATTCACTATCACTCTTCACTCACTCTCACTCACCCACCCACTCTCACTCACTCACCCTCACTCTTCATTCATCCACACTCTCATTCACACTGACTCACTCACCCACACTCTCACTCACACTCTCATTCACTCACTCTCACTCACCCACACTCACTCTCACTCACCCTCTCAGTCTCTCGCTCACTCTTCACTCACTCTCACTCACCCACTCACTCACTCTCACTCACCCACACTCACTCACACTCACCCTCTCAGTCTCTCGCTCACTCTTCACTCACTCATTCACTCTCACTCACCCTCACACTCACTCATTCTCACCCACACACTCAATCACCGGCACACTCACACTCTCACTTACCCACACTCTCTCACTCTCACACTCACTCACTCACTCTAATTCAATCTCGCTCATTCTCACTCACTCACTCTCACCCACTCACTCTCTCTCTCACACAATCTCACTCACTCTCACCAACTCACCCCCTCTCTCACCCACTCTCTCACCCATGCACTCACCCACTCTTCATTCACTCTCACTCACCCACTCAGTCACTCACGGACACTCACTTCACATTCACTCTCACTCAACCACTCTCACTCTCACTCACCCATCACTCCCAGTCACACTTACTCACTCTCACACACTCTCACTCACTTCACCCTCACTCACCCACAATCTCGCTCACTCTCACTCACCCACTCATCTCATTCACTCACTCAGTTACTCCAGACAAAGTGCTGGAGTAGCTCCGCAGTTGCTGGGCGGCCTGGTCTGGAGAAAGGCAGGTTTGTGATCCTTCGTGGAGGGCACGTAAGTGGAGGAGCTTTAATTGAGCGTGTGGATCCTGAGGAAGGATAAAGTGAAGCTGAGATCTATGGAGCGAGCCGACTTATTCCAGCAATTTGTGGCGCAGCAGTAGAGTTGCTGCTATACAGCGCCAGAGACCCGTATTCGATCCTGACCACGGGTGCTGCCTGTATGGAGTTTACGTTCTCCCTGTGACCACGTGTTTTCCCCGGGTGCTCCGGCTTCCTCGCACATTCCAAAGACGTGCAGGTTTGTAGGTTAATTGGCTTGTGCAAGTCGTAAATTGTCCATGGTGTACAGGATAGTGTGTGGGGATTGCTGGTCGTTATGGACTCTGTGGGCCGAAGAGCCGGTTTCCTCGCTGATTCTGTAAAGTCGCTCAAATAAGACTTGGCTGCTTTTTAAGCAGTCGTTGTGTTATGCAGAAGCAATACAGTACGAGTGAAGCTTTGCATGTTGCAAGTGCATCACACCAATATTTAGTTTAGTTTACCTTAGAGAAACAGTCCCTTCGGCCCACTGAATCCATGCTGACCAGCGATCACCCCATTCATTAGTTCTATGCTACATACTAAGGACAATTTACGGAACCTAAATAATCAATAACCCTGCACATCTTTGGGATGTGAGAAGAAATGGGATATGACAATAAAACATTCTTGACTCTTGAAACCGGAGGAAACGCACGTGTTCACAGGGCGAATGTGCAAACTACGCATGGACAGCTCCTGAGGTCAGGATCGAACCCTGGTCTCTGGATCTGTGAGGCAGCAACTAATCTCATGATTTTATACACGTTTATAAGATGACCACTCATCCTATATAGAGGATGGGAGCAGCCTGGCTTGATGATAGAACTGGAAAGTTGGATTGGAAATATCTAAATTCCTATCCTTACTGTTTTCTTTTCCAGCCGAATGAATCATTATCATCTTGCTCATCCACCCACTCAATGGACACGGCCTCTTCGGGAGTCTCGTCATTGATCGGCACCAAAATTGCATCATCTGCGTCAGTCTCGAGAACGGCAATGGGAATGTCTACAAAGGCATTGTGGTACATGCATGGCATTCTTCCATGGCTCAGATACTACTTTATGGCAGACACAGCATGAAAACAGGCCCTTCGGCCCACTGATTCCGTGCCAACCAATGATTGGATAGGATGTTCAAGAAGGAACTGCAGATGCTGGAAAATCAAAGGTAGACAAAAATGCTGGAGGAATTCAGCGGGTGCGGCAGCATCTATGGAGCGATGGAAATAGGCAACGTTTCGGGCCGATTGGATAGGATGCACTAGTTCCTGCACGCTACGGACAATTTACTGAAGCCAATTAACTTACAATCCCGTATATCTTTGAAGTGTAGGAGGAAACCGGAGCACGGGTGATTAATCATCGGTTATGGGGAGAAGGCAGGAGAATGGGGTTAGGAGGGAGAGAAAGATTGGCCATGATTGAAGGGCGGATTAAGCTCGATGGGCCAAATGGCATAACTCTGCTTCTATGGACGTATGGGCACCTGAAGAAAATCCCTCGCGGTCACAGGGAGAATGTACAAACTCCTGACAGACAGCACCCACAGTCAGGATGGAACCCGGGTCTCCGGCACTGTATGGCAGCAACTCTACCATTGCTGCAATATATTTTTGACTTCTGAATATAAAAGTTGGAAATGTGAAAAGTTGAAAACATAGGAGCTTGATTTCGTGCTGTTTAGCTCAAAGTCTACAACAGACCCAAACTTTAATGAGATTCTGGTTTCTCTCGAAAGGGGCAAGAGCCAGAGGACATAAAGTAATACAGTGTGGCCCTTCGGTCCATCTTGCCCACACCGGCCAACATGTCCCCCCTGCCTGCATTTGGCCCATATACCTCCAAACTTGTCCTATCCATGTTCCTGTCCAATTGCTTCTTAAACGTTGCGATAGTCCCTGCCTCAACTTCCTCCTCTGGCAGCTCGTTCCATACACCCACTTCAATGTGAGTGGGGAAAGATTTAATAGGGACCTGAGGGGCAGCTTTTTTACACAGAGGGTGGTGGGTGCAGTGGTACAGAAGGCTGAGAGGTGATCATACAGAGGTGTATAAAATCATGAGGGGAATAGAAAGAGTGAATGCAGAGGGCATTTTACCCAGGGGAGGGGAATCAAGAACCTGAGGACATGGGTTTAAGGTAAGAGGGGCAAGATTTAATAGGAATCTGAAGGGTGTTTAGTTTTGGGAGCGAGCTGCCAGAGGAGGTAGTTGTGGCAGGAACTATACAATATTTAAAATTCAACTGAACAGGTACATGCATAGAAAAGGTTTCAAGGGATATGGGCCATACATGGGCAGGTGGGATTGGCGTAGAAAAGGGGCATCTTGGCCGGTTTGGGCAAGTTGGGTTGAAAGGCCTGTTTCCGTGGTGTGTGTGTGGGTGAGTGAGTGTGTGATTGAAGATTGAGAGTGAGTGAGTGGGTGTAGAGTGAGTGAGTGAAGAGTGAGTGAGTGGGTGCGTGAGTGAGGGAAGAGTGAGAGTGGGTGAGAGAGTGCGTGTGAGTGAGTGGGTGAGTGAGTATGACAGTGAGTGCGTGAAGAGTGAGTGGGAGTTAGTGGGTGGGCGAGTGAGAGTGAGTTCGTGAAAGAGTGAGTGAGTGAGAGAGTGATTGAGTGGGTGAGTGAGAGAGTGAGTGAAGAGTGAGTGAAAGAGTGAGTGAGAATGAGTGAGAGTGATTGGGTGAGTGTGAGTGAAGAGTGTGTGAGAGTGAGTAAGGGTATAATGGTTTGAAAGGTGCTCTGTTTATGTCTCCTGGAATGTCATTGGGGGCACTCTTATCTTTCATTGTCTTGGAGTCCCTGTAGTTTGAAATGGGAGGAGAGAATGTAGATCCTAATGTTAATTAGGGTTGATTATCTGTTCGAAACATGATCCTTTGCCAAAGAGGGTGTAAAAGCATCAGAAAACTCAATCTAAATGTCAATAATTTAAAATTAATGAGACCTTTGCCTACTGCAGTGGATGTTGTAACTACTTTAGACTTACAGTGATGGAAAGAGGCCCTTTGGCCCACCGAGTCCACGCCGACCACCAATCACCCCGTACACTAGCACTATCCTACACTAGGGACAATGTACAATTTACAGAAGCCAATCAACCTGCAACCCTGCACGTCTTTGGAGTGCGGGAGGAAACGGGGCACCCGGAGAAAGCCCACGCAGTCACAGGGAGAACGTACAAACTCCGTGCAGACAGTACCCATAGTCAGGATCGAACCGGGTCTCAGGCGCTGTAAGGCGGCAGCTTTGTACCGCCGAATCGTTAGCAACCTTATCCAAATCTGTTGGAGACCAAGTAAACTATACAAAGATTTCAACTCCACCCGATTAGCTTCTTTGTAGTACAGTCACCTTTAATATCTATTGCCACAGAAGACTGTAGAGGCCAAGTCAGTGGATATTTTTAATACATAGACAGATTCTTGATTACCACGCGTGTCAGAGGTTATGGGGAGGGCAGGAGAATGGGGTTAGGAGGGAGAGATAGATCAGCCATGACTGAATGGCCTAATTCTACTCTTATTCCTTATGAACACGGCGGCAGACAGCACCCGTAGACAGGATCGAACCCAGGTCTCTGGTGCTGTACGTCAGCGACTGCCGCTGTGCCACCGTGACTCCCTACATTTCCTTGAAAGTTGTGCGGGTTTGCACGTTGGACAAGACACAAAATGCTGCAATAACTCAGCAGGACAGGCTGCATCCCTGGAAAACACACATAGGTTCAGGAACCTTCTTCAGACTGATTGACCGTCTCTGGTACGGGGTTGGTATTGATGGCACTGCCCTGAGCTGGTTCATCTCCTACCTCAAAGGTAGGAGTTTCTCGACTAACCTAGGCAACTCTTTCTCCTCCCCAACTAATCTCTGCTGTGGGGTTCCACAAGGTTCCATCCTTGGCCCCATTCTCTTCTCCCTGTATATGCTCCCCTTAGGCCAAGTCATTAAAAGGCACGGCATTTCCTTCCATTGCTACGCAGACGATACACAACTCTATCTCCCCCTGAAGCCCCAAAACTAATCAAATCTGCTTAACCTTACCCGCTGCCTCGAGGATATAAAGTGTTGGATGGCCCAGAACTTCCTCCAACTAAACGAGAGTAAGTCAGAGGTCATCCTTCTCGGCCCCTCGGACTCAATCAAAATGATAGCAGGCAGCCTTGGAAGCCTTACCCCACTACTCAAACCTCACGTCAAAAACCTTGGCGTGATATTTGACTCAGCACTGAAATTTGACAACAAGTCAATGCCGTGGTAAAAGCTAGCTTCTTTCAGCTTCGGACGATAGCTAAAATAAAACAATTCCTCCACTTTGATGACCTCGAAAAGATCATCCACACATTTATCTCCTCCCGCCTAGATTACTGCAACTCCCTTTACACTGGCATCAGCCAATCTTCCCTGTCCCACCTGCAACTGGTCCAAAACGCCGCAGCGAGACTCCTGACGGGCACCCGAAAAAGGGACCACATCACCCTGATCCTGGCCTCTCTCCACTGGCTCCTTGTGCGGTTCCGTATACATTTTAAGATCCTCCTCTATGTCTACAAAGCCCTCAATCGGATTGCGCCCACCTACATTAAAAGTCTTTTCACCCACCACTCCACCACCAGGTCCCTCAGATCGGCCGACTTGGGGTTGCTGAATATCCCGCGGTCTAGGCATAAGCTCAGGGGCGACCGCGCCTTTGCGGTTGCAGCTCCCAGACTGTTGGACAGCATCCCCCTTCCCATCAGAACTGCCCCCGCCATCGACTCCTTTAAGTGAAGACTAAAAACGTATCTATTCTCCCAAGCCTTTCTTGACATCCTCTGAGCGAGGGCTATATGTATATATATGTAAGGTACACAAAAATGCTGGAGAAACTCAGCAGGTGCAGCAGCATCTATGGAGCGAAGGAAATGGGCAACGTTTCGGGCCGAAACCCTTCTTCAGACACAGAAGACTGTAGAGGCCAAGTCAGTGGATATTTTTAATACATACAGTGGCTTGCAAAAGTATTCATACCCCTTGAACTTTTCCACATTTTGTCACGTTACAACCTCAAACGTAAATGTATTTTATTGGGATTTTATGTGATAGACCAACACAAAGTGGCGCATAATTGTGAAGTGGAAGGAAAATGATACATGGTTTTCAAATTTTTTTACAAATAAAAAACTGAAAAGTGTCGCGTGCAAAAGTATTCAGCCCCCTTTACTCTGATACCCCTAAATAAAATCCAGTGCAACCAATTGCCTTCAGAAGTCACCCAATTAGTAAATAGAGTCCACTTGTGTGTAATCTAATCTCAGTATAAATACAGCTGTTCTGTGAAGGCCTCAGAGGTTTGTTAGAGAACATTAGTGAACAAACAGCATCATGAAGCCCAAGGAACACACCAGACAGGTCAGGGATAAAGTTGTGGAGAAGTTTAAAGCAGGGTTTGGTTATAAAAAAATATCCCAAGCTTTGAACATCTCACGGAGCACTGTTCAATCCATCATCCGAAAATGGAAAGAGTATGGCATAACTGCAAACCTACCAAGACATGGCCGTCCACCTAAACTGACAGGCCGGGCAAGGAGAGCATTGATCAGAGAAGCAGCCAAGAGGCCCATGGTAACTCTGGAGGAGCTGCAGAGATCCACAGCTCAGGTGGGAGAATCTGTCCACAGGACAACTATTAGTCGTGCACTCCACAAATCGGGCCTTTATGGAAGAGTGGCAAGAAGAAAGCCATTGTTGAAAAAAAGCTATAAGAAGTCCCGTTTGCAGTTTGCGACAAGCCATGTGGGGGACACAGCAAACATGTGGAGGAAGGTGCTCTGGTCAGATGAGACCAAAATTGAAGTTTTTGGCCTAAATGCAAAACGCTATGTGTGGCGGAAACCTAACACTGCACATCACCCTGAACACACCATCCCCACTGTGAAACATGGTGGTGGCAGCATAATGCTGTGGGGATGCTTTTCTTCAGCTGGGACAGGGAAGCTGGTCAGAGTTGATGGGAAGACGGATGGTGCCAAATACAGGGCAATCTTGGAAGAAAACCTGTTAGAGTCTGCAAAAGACTTGAGACTGGGGCGGAGGTTCACCTTCCAGCAGGACAACGACCCTAAACATACAGCCAGAGCTACAATGGAATGGTTTAGATCAAAGCATATTCATGTGTTAGAATGGCCCAGTCAAAGTCCAGACCTAAATCCAATTGAGAATCTCTGGCAAGACTTGAAAATTGCTGTTCACAGATGCTCTCCATCCAATCTGACTGAGCTTGAACTATTTTGCAAAGAAGAATGGGCAAAAATTTCAGTCTCTAGATGTGCAAAGCTGGTAGAGACATACTCCAAAAGACTTGCAGCTGTAATTGCAGCGAAAGGTGGTTCTACAAAGTATTGACTCAGGGGGGCTGAATACTTTTGCACGCGACACTTTTCAGTTTTTTATTTGTAAACAAATTTGAAAAACATGTATCATTTTCCTTCCACTTCACAATTATGCACCACTTTGTGTTGGTCTATCACATAAAATCCCAATAAAATACATTTACGTTTGTGGTTGTAACGTGACAAAATGTGGAAAAGTTCAAGGGGTATGAATACTTTTGCAAGCCACTGTAGATTCTTGATTATGACGCGTGTCAGAGGTTATGGGGAGAGGGCAGGAGAATGGGGTTGATAGATCAGCCATGACTGAATGGCCTAATTCTACTCTTATTCCTTATGAACATGGCAGCAGACAGCACCCGTAGACAGGATCAAACCCAGGTCTCTGGTGCTGTATGGCAGCAACTGCCGCTGTGCCACCGTGACTCCCTACATTTCCTTTCAGTCTGAAGAAGGGTTTCGGCCCGAAACGTTGCCCATTTCCTTCGCTCCATAGATGCTGCTGCACCCGCTGAGTTTCTCCAGCATTTTTGTGTACCTTCGATTTTTCAGCATCTGCAGTTCCTTCTTTAACACTATGTATATGTGTATGTAGTTTGTTTGTTTATATTATTCTTATAACAAATGTAAAGCACTTTGGGCCAAGAGTTGTTTTTTAAATGTGCTATATAAATAAATGTGACTTGACTTGATTGAAGGGCAGGATGAAAGAAAGCTGGAAGCCAGAAGGCTTGTAGGTTAATTAGTGTCTGTAAATTGCTTCTACTTTGCAGAAGCTTAGTATAATTTATTGTCATGTGCACAGTAAAAAACCTTTGTTGTGTGCTAACCAGATAATAGAAAGACTATACATGATTACAATCGAGCTATCCACAGGGTACAGAAATATGATAAACGGAATAACGTGAATAACGTTTAGTGCAAGATAAAGTTCACTGATAAAGTGGGATAGCATTGAGCTGGTGTGAAAGGGTATTCAATGGATGGTGTGAGCTCGATGGTCCCAAGGGCCTGTTTCCATTCTGTATCTCTAAACTTAACTGACCGCAGGCCTGAGGAATGATTGCAAACGACTGGTCATATAATGGGGGAGCATTTTCTAAGATACACACAAAATACTGGAGTAACTCAGCAGGTCAGGCAGTATCTGTGGAGAGAAGGAATGGGTGACGTTTCGGGTCGAGACCCTTCTTCAAACTGAGTCAGGGGAGAGGGAGTCTGGAGATATGGAAGGGTAAGGTGTAAAAATAACAGATCAAAGTAGACGATGCAGATCGAAGCGGAGCATTTTTCTAACACTTGTTTGTTTTCTGATAACAGGTAACCCATATTAAATCCGTTTCAGTAGATCCTCAGTGCCCCCCCTCTCCACTAGGGGCGCCGCATTGATGGCAGTCTCTGCCTACAGTCTGTCTGTTTTCTATCTTTTTTTATTTTTTGTCTGTTTTAAAAGTATGTTTTGGAGGCTTCTTTAGTTTTTCTATATGGGGGGGTGAGGGTAAGGGGGAAACCGTTTCCCAGTCACTTCCTGGTGAGGATGCGACAATTCTCCGAGTCGCGTCCTCATGGCCTACCAACTGGATTGGCACGACCTTTCCTGCCGGGGACCGGACCAAGGCTATAGCGGCAGCGTAGAACTGGATTCACCGCGGAGCGGGCGATGCCTTACCTGGACCGCCGTTAGAATCTCCGTAGTGTTGGGCCTGCTGCTTCAACATCGCGGAGCTGTGGTTTGTAGAGCTTCCAGCGCGGGCTGCGCTGACTTCAACAGCGTGGAGTCCTGGGAACTTTTGCCGAAGGCCGCCAGGGTGAATCTCCGCCCAGCGCGGCCTGTGGACTTCGGGAGCCGCGGACTCCGGTAGGAAGTGGCCGATTCGGATGTATAAGCCGCTGCGGTTGTTCTCCTGTTCCGACGTCGGAATTCCAGAGGGTCTGAACATCGGGCCACCGTAGCAGCAACAACGAGGGGTTCAGGAGCCCCCCGACCACAGGTGAACAACAGAGGAGGATGACTGAACTTTGGTGCCTTCCCTAACAGTGGGAAACTTTGATTCCGCTGTGTGGGGATATCTATGTTAAAGACTATCGTGTTCTGTGCTCTTTTTTATTCGTATGGCTGTATGGTGACCACATTTCTCTGTGCCAATTGGTACATGTGACAAATTGTCTCTTGTCTCTCTTGTCTTGTCTCAATACACCTGGCGTCTGAAGTAAATACTTTTTCCCTTTCTCTCCAGGTGACCAACCAAAACAGTTCCCCAGTCGTTATCCAGAGAGCCATGTCAAAGCACAACCTGGAAGGAGATTGGAAGGAATATCAGCTTGTCCAGATCCTCTCAGAAGACAGAGGTGAGGTATAAAACATCAGTTCCTTGATGCTGAGGTCACCGAAAAAAACAAGATGGAGGTGCTGCCTGCACTGGTGAGGACTCGGAGGGAGTGCCGTGTGTGCAGTGATCTCGGTGTTTACGGAGTCATGGCACCATGAGAACATCCCAGAGTCTGGTGCGAGTGTGGATGGCTTTCTGACTGTTCGGGCGGACAGGGACTGCAGAGAAAGTGATAGCGGTCCGTACAACTCTGGTCACATCACGGTGAAGGAGCGTGTGTGTGGCCCAGACTGATTGAACTGATGGCTGTGGATCTCCACTTATGCTGTGTGCCCTGGGGATTCTCACATGCCGTATACGATGACTGTTTATGTTTAATCTTTGTAGTTTTGTATCTTGGTGCTTTTTTGGTGTGACTGTATGGTAAATCAAAATTCACTGTGCCTCAGTACACGTAATAACAGAGGACCATTGAAATGTTTATCAGACGGGTGATCAGGTAGGCCTCGTAGGCCTAGTGTTCAGCGAAACGGTCGCCCAGTCTACGTTTGGAAATGTACTCATTGATTTTTTTCCCTTCTGCCCCCAGAGTTGGTCATTCTAGACGGCGGCAACATCTATTATGCGGTAGGCCCCTCTGCGAACGTTGATTTCATCCTGTGGAAGAACTGGAGTCAGCGAGGAAATGTATCAGCCAACTCGTTAACTAAATGTGGTTGTTTGGCTTTGTTTCCTGCAGGGCCACATTCAAACTAGTGAACCACCCTCTCTCCAGTCAGTGGCCAGATGATGAATGCTTTTGGAAAGTGTTTGGATTGGCCTTTTTGGACTCCTAGGAAGATGTTTCCTGTCTATTTCCCCCTCCCTCCCTCCCTGCCTAATAATTTAATCTCCTCTTGGATATACAGAATTATACCCACCTTCAGCAATGATATTGCACTTGTCTCCAAATTCTGGCAGCTTTATAAAGAACTGTTATTTTGTGTGTACATTTGTAAATTACACACAAAATTTTAGCAGATGCTGAGCGGTTCCAACTATCTCACACACACACTATCTAACCCAATTCTCACACACACTCTCACTCACTCTCTCTCACCCACTTTCTCACGCACTCTCATCCACTCTCACTCACCCACTCTCTCACTCACTCTCACTCTCCACTCACTCTCAATCACTCTCACACTCACTCTCTCTCACTCACCCACACTCACTCACTCTCTCACCCACTCACTCTCACTCACCCACTTGCACTCACTCATTCACCCAGTCATGCACACTCTCAACTCACACTCACTCTCATTCACTCTCTCACTCACCCATTCACTCTCACTCCGTGTGCGGACGTGGCATCGAAGGAGATGCCGAAGCGAAGAAGTGGAAGCCAAATAACCGAACGGGAACGACGCCGAAAAGCCAAATAACCGAAAGGTAACGATGCCAAAAAGCTAAATAACCGAAAGGGCGCAAGGCCGAAAAGCCAAATAACCGAAAGGGCGAGACGCCTAAAAGCCAACTCAACGAACGAGCGCATCGCCAAAAAGCAAAATAACACACATGACGTCGCCGAGGGGTGGGACTTATCAGCGATTGGTCCAGACCCCCGCGTCCATCACATCACTGGCCTGAGGAGACGGCAGGATGGGGGGCATTTTTAATTTTCCTTCGCTGATTTTGGACTTTCCTAAATAGTAAATTAAACCCCATGTGATTGGAACTTTCGATTGATTTAATAAAATAATAATTGGTTCAATAGATATTTACACCAACTGTAACAATTATATTTTGACTACAACACATATACATACACTACCATGCATCTTGAAGGCCACTGGTCCTTTTGGGTGTGAATCAAGAAACCAGACGATAAAAATATGACTTTTTTTAAAGAATATTTTAGCTCCCTGAGTCTGTTCAGTGATATAAGTGTGAATCGGCGTGAGTTAGTGTCAACGTGCATGCCCGAGAGACGGGAAGAGCCCTAGTGAGACCACACCTGGAGTATTGTGTGCAGTTTTGGTCCCCTAATTTGAGGAAGGAAATTCTTGCTATTGAGGGAGTGCAGCATAGGCTTACAAGGTTAATTCCCGGGATGGCGGGACTGTCATACGCTGACACCTTGGTGCCCAGTGTCATCCTCCAGCCCGGGGCAGTCTTGTGTGGGAAGGTACTTGGTGATCATTTTACAATGTTCAATAGATTCAGGATCAGTTTCTGTGGATTGGAGGACAGCTAATGTTATCCCACTTTTCAAGAAAGTAATGAGAGAGAAAACGGGGAATTACAGACCAGTTAGCCTGACTTCGGTGCTGGAAAGATGCTGGAGTCAATTATTAAGAGGTAATAATGGGGCATTTGGATAGCAGTAAAGGGATTAGTCCAAGTCAGCATGGATTTATGAAAGGAAAATCGTGCTTGACTAATCTTCTGGAATTTTTTGAGGATATGAAAAGTGAAATGGATGAGGGAGGGGAGCAAGGTTTGGAGCATGATAGTGTATCTAGGCTTTCAGAAAGCCTTTGATAAGGCCCCGCACGGGAGAATGGTGACTAAAATTAGAGCACATGGTTTTCGGAGTAGGAAGTTGACATGGATAAAAAATTGGTTGGCAGACAGGAAGCAAAGAGTAGGGGTGAACGGGTCCTTTTCAGAATGGCAGGCAGTGACGTGTGGAGTGCCGCAAGGCTCGGTGTTGGGGCCGCAACTGTTTACCATATATATTAATGATTTGGAAGAGCGAATTAGGAGCAACACTAGCAAGTTTGTGGATGACACAAAGCTGGGTGGCAGTGTGAACTGTGAAGCGGATGATCGGAGGTTGCAGGGTGACCAGGACAGGTTGAGTGAGTGGATAGATGCGTGCCAGATGCAGTATAATATAGATAAATGTGAGGTTATCCACTTTGGTGGCAAAAACAAGGGGGCAGATTATTATATCTATGGGGTTAGGTTAGGTAAGGGGGAGGTACAGCGATACCTGGGTGTCCTTGTACACCAGTCACTGAAAGTTGGCGTGCAGGTACAGCAGGCAGTGAAGAAAGCTAATGGATGGTTGGCCTTCATAACAAAAGGATTTCAGTATAGGAGAGGTTCTTCTGCAGTTGTATTGGCCTCTGGTAAGACCACATCTGGAGTATTGTGTACAGTTTTGGTCTCCTAATTTGAGGAAGGACATCCTTGTGATTGAGGCAGTGCAGCATAGGCTCATGAGTTTGATCCCTGGGATGGCGGGACTGTTATATGAGTTTAGAAGGATGAGGGGTCGTCTTATAGAAACATATAAAATTATGAAAGGACTGGACAGGCTAGATGCAGGAAAAATGTTCCCAATGTTGGGCAAGTCCAGAACCAGGGGCCACAGTCCTAGAATAAAGGGGAGGCCATTTAGGACTGAGGTGAGAAAAAACGTTTTCACCCAGAGAGTTGTGAATTTGTGGAATTCCCTGCCACAGAGGGCAGTGGAGGCAAATCACTGGATGGATTTAAGCGTTAGATAGAGCTCTTGGGGCTGGTGGAATCAAGAGATATGGGGTGAAGGCAGGCACGGGTTATTGATTGGGGATGAACAGCCATGATCACAATGAATGGCGGTGCTGCCTCGAAGGACCGAATGGCCTCCTCCACCTATTTACTATGTTTATATGTACTGCAGATGCTGGTTCCCACTGATAAATAGACACAAATGCTGGAGTAGCTCAGCTGGACAGACATCATCTCTGGATAGAAGGAATGGGTGATGTTTTGGGTCGAGACCCTTCTTCAGACAATCACAAGTACTCTCACCGACGAGAGTTCAGTTCACTCTGATGGGTCTCGACCCAAAACGTCACCCATTCCTTCTCTCCAGAGATGCTGCCTGTCCCATGGTGCAAGGAGCGCATCCTTCATGACAGCCCGCACTGTCTTCCCGGGGTCAGCGCTGTCCGGCCACGGCCGCCCTCCGCCTCAGCTGGGGGTCCACAGAAGTTGGAAGAATTCTGCTTACTGGGAATAAAGACCCGAGGCAGCGCAGCGCCGACACTTCTCGTCTCTCGCGCATGCACGCTGACACTAACTCATGCCGATTCACACTTACTCATATCACTGAACCGACTCAGGGTGCTAAGATATTCTTTAAAAAAACAGTCATATTTTTTTCATCTGGTTTCTTGATTCACACCCAAAAGGACCAGTGACCTTCAAGATGCACGGTAGTGTATGTAAATGTTTTGTGGTTGTCAAAATATAATTGTTACAATTTGGATTATTATTTTGTTAAATCAACTGAAAGTTCCAATCACACAGGGTTTTATTTTATATTTAGGAAAGTCCAAAATCGGCGAAGGAAAATAAAAAATGACTCCCACCCTCCGAGGCCAATGATGTGATGGACACAGGGGTCTGGACCAATCACTGACTCCCCCCCCCCCCCCCCAGCGACTTCATGTCCGTTATTTGGCATTTCGGCGGAGCGTCCGTTCGGTGAGTTGGCTTTTATACATCCGGCCCTTTCGGTTATTTGGCTTTTCTGCAATACGCCCATTTCCGGTGAGTTGGCTTTTCGTCGTCGTTTCCGTTCTGTTAGTTGGCTTTGAGGCGTCTCGCCCTTTCGGTTATTTGGCTTTTCAGCATTGCGTCCGTTCGGTTATTTGGGTTTTCAGCCTTGCACACCTTTTGGTTATTTGCCTTTTCAGCGTCGTTTCCGTTCGGTTATTTGGCTTCCACTTCTTTGCTTCGGCATCCCGTCCTTCGACGCCACGTCCGGGTACCTCTCACTCACCCCTTACTCACTCACTCTCACTCTCTCACTCACCCTCGCTCTGCACTCACCCACACTCACTCACTCTTCACTCACCCACATTCACTCACTCAAAACCCACATACTTTCACTCACTCTCTCACACTTGCCCACTCACCCACTCTCACTCACATTCACTCTCATTCACTCACTCACTCTCACTCAGTCACTCACACTCCTCTCTCACTGAATCTCACTCTCACACTCTCACCCTCTTAGTTTCTCACTCACTCTCACTCACCCACTCATACAAACTCACTCTCACTCATTCTCTCCCACTCAATCACTGATGCAATCACTCACTCACTCAGTCACTCTCACTCACTCACCCACACTCTCACTCACTCTTACACCACTCACTCACCCACTCGCTCCCTCTCTCTCTTCATTCACCCACACTCACTCACACTGACTCTCATTTACTCACCCACACTCTCACTCACTCTCATTCATTCAGTCTCACTCACCCACTCACTCACACTCCCTCTCTCACTCACTATCACACTCACACTCACTCTCACTCACCCTCTGTCACTCACTCTCTCACCCACTCACAGTAACTCACTCTCACTCACTAAATCACTGACGCACTCACTCACTCTTCACTCACTCTCACCCAATCACTCTCACTCATTCTCACTCACTCTTTCACTCACACTCTTCACTCACTCTCTCACCCACCCACTCACTCACCCACTCACTCACTCGACACCCACTCACTCATTCACACTCAATCTTCATTCACCCACTCACTCTCACACACTCTCTCACTCATCCACTCACTCTATCACTCTTCACTCACTCTCACTCACCCCACTCACTCTCTACCCACTCACTCACTCTTCATTCACCCACACACTCTCACTCACCCACTCTCATTCACTCTCGCTCTTTCACTGCACTCACTCACCCACGCACTCTCTCAAACCCTCTCACTCTCTCATTCACTCACTCTCACTACTCACCCCCTCTCTCACCCACGCTCTCACTCTTCAATCACTCTCACTCACCCACTCAGTCATTCACGCACTCACTTCACTCATTCACTCACTCACCCACACACTCACACTTACTCACTCTCACTCACTTCACCCTCACTCACCCACAATCTCGCTCACTCTCACTCACCCACTCATCACATTCACTCACTCAGTTACTCCAGGCAAAGTGCTGGAGTAGCTCCGCAGTCGCTGGGGGGCCTGGTCTGGAGAAAGGCAGGTTTGTGATCCTTAGTGGAGGGCACGTAAGTGGAGGAGCTTTAATTGAGCGTGTGGATCCTGAGGAAGGATAAAGTGAAGCTGAGATCTATGGAGCGACCGACTTATTCCAGCACTTTGTGGCGCAGCAGTAGAGTTGCTGCTATACAGCGCCACAGACCCGTATTCGATCCTGACCACGGGTGCTGCCTGTATGGAGTTTACGTTCTCCGTGTGACCACGTGTGTTTTCCCCGGTTGCTCCGGCTTCCTCGCACATTCCAAAGACGTGCAAGTTTGTAGGTTAATTGGCTTGTGCAAGTCGTAAATTGTCCATGGTGTGTAGGATAGTGTGTGGGGATCGCTGGTCGTTGTGAACTCAGTGGGCCGAAGAGCCTGTTTTCTCGCAGATTTTGTAAAGTCGCTCAAATAAGACGGCTGCTTTTTAAGCAGTTGTTGTGTTATGCAGAAGCAATACAGTACAAGTGAAGCTTTCCATGTTGCAAGTGCATCACACCAATATTTAGTTTAGTTTACCTTAAACAGTCCCTTCGGCTCAGAACCCTGGTCTCTGGATCTGTGAGGCAACAACTAATCTCATGATTTTATACACGTTTATAGGATCACCACTCATCCTATTTAGAGGATGGGAGCAGCCTGGGTTGATGATAGAACTGGAAAGTTGGATTGGAAATATCTAAATTCCTATCCTTACTGTTTTGTTTTCCAGCCGAATGAATCATTACCATCCACCCACTCAATGGACACGGCCTCTTCGGGAGTCTCATCATTGATCGGCACCGTTTCAGGCTTGCCTTCCTGCCTCCACAATCCCAAGGACCACAAGCGCACCATCTCGGGGACTTCCTGCAGCTCCACGGCGCCACTTCCTCAGTACAACAAGCAGAACGAGGAAAATTACATCATCCGCGTCAGTCTCGAGAACGGCAATGGGAATGTCTACAAAAGTATTGTGGTACATGCATGGCATTCTTCCACAGCTCACATACTACTTTATAGCAGAGACACAGCATGGAAACAGGCCCTTCGGCCCACTGATTCCGTGCCAACCAATGATTGGATAGGATGTTCAAGAAGGAACTGCAGATGCTGGAAAATCGAAGGTAGACAAAAATGCTGGAGAAACACAGCGGGTGCGGCAGCATCTATGCAGCGAAGGAAATAGGCAACGTTTCGGGCCGATTCCATCCCACTGTACTTAAGGAAGTAGCCCCAGAAATAGTGGATGAAATAGTGATAATTTTTCAAAACTCCTTAGATTCTTGGGTAGTTCCTGGAGGATTGGAGGGTAGCTAATGTAACCCCACTTTTTAAAAAGGGAGGGAGAGAGAAAACGGGGAATTACAGACCAGTTAGTCTAACATCGGTTGTGGGGAAACTGCTAGAGTTAGTTATTAAAGATGGGATAGCAGCACATTTGGAAAGTGGTGAAATCATTGGACAAAGTCAGCATGGATTTACGAAAGGTAAATCATGTCTGACGAATCTTATAGAATTTTTCAAGGATGTAACTAGTAGAGTGGATAAGGGAGAACCAGTGGATGTTATATCTAGACTTTCAGAAGGCTTTCGACAAGGTCCCACATAAGAGATTAGTATACAAACTCAAAACACATGGTATTGGGGGTTCAGTATTGATGTGGATAGAGAACTGGCTGGCAAACAGGAAGCAAAGAGTAGGAGTAAACGGTCCTTTTCAGAATGGCAGGCAGTGACTAGTGGGGTACCGCAAGGCTCAGTGCTGGGACCCCAGCAATTTACAATATATATTAATGATTTGGACGAGGGAATTGAATGCAACATCTCCAAGTTTGCGGATGACACGAAGCTGGGGGGCAGTGTTAGCTGTGAGGAGGATGCTAGGAGGCTGCAAGGTAACTTGGATAGGCTGGGTGAGTGGGCAAATGCATGGCAGATACAGTATAATGTGGATACATGTGAGGTTATCCACTTTGGGGACGAAAACAGGAAAGTAGACTATTATCTAAATGGTGGCCGATTAGGAAAAGGGGAGATGCAACGCGACCTGGGTGTCATGGTACACCAGTCATTGAAAGTAGGCATGCAGGTGCAGCAGGCAGTGAAGAAAGCGAATGGTATGTTTGCATTCATAGCAAAAGGATTTGAGTATAGGAGCAGGGAGGTTCTACAGCAGTTGTACAGGGTCTTGGTGAGACCACACCTGGAGTATTGCGTACAGTTTTGGTCTCCAAATCTGAGGAAAGACATTCTTGCCATAGAGGGAGTACAGAGAAGGTTCACCAGACTGATTCCTGGGATGTCAGGACTTTCATATGAAGAAAGACTGGATAGACTCGGCTTGTACTCGCTAGAATTTAGAAGATTGAGGGGGGATCTTATAGAAACTTACAACATTCTTAAGGCTAGATGCAGGAAGATTGTTCCCGATGTTGGCGAAGTCCAGGAGAAGGAGTCACAGCTTAAAGATAAAGGGGGGGGGGGGGGAATCCTTTAGGACCGAGATGAGAAAAACATTTTTCACACAGAGAGTGGTGAATCTCTGGAACTCTCTGCCACAGAAGGAAGTTGAGGCCAGTTCATTGGCTATATTTAAGAGGGAGTTAGATGTGGCCCTTGTGGCTAAAGGGATCAGGTGGTATGGAAAGAAGGCAGGTACAGGATACGGAGTTGGATGATCAGCCATGATCATATTGATTGGCGGTGCAGGCTCGAAGGGCCTAATGGCCTACTCCTGCACCTGTTTTCAATGTTTCTATGAAGGATGCACTAGTTCCTGCACGCTAGGGACAATTTACTGAAGCCAATTAACTTACAATCCCGTATATCTTTGAAGTGTGGGAGGAAACCGGAGCATGGGTGATTAGTCATCGGTTATGGGGAGAAGGCAGGAGAATGGGGTTAGGAGGGAGAGAAAGATTGGCCATGATTGAACGGCGGATTAAGCTCGATGGGCCAAATGGCATCTCTGCTTCTATGAACGTATGAGCACCTGAAGAAAATCCCTCGCGGTCACAGGGAGAATGTACAAATTCCCGACAGACAGCACCCAGTCAGGATGGAACCCGGGTCTCCGGCACTGTATGGCAGCAACTCTACCATTGCTGCAATAGATTTTTGACATCAGAATATAAAAGTTGGAAATGTGAAAAGTTGAAAACACAGGAGCTTGTTTTCGTGGTGTTTGGCTCAAAGTCTACAACAGACCCAAACTTTAATGAGATTCTGGTTTCTCTCGAAAGGGGCAAGAGCCAGAGGACATAGAGTGATACAGTGTGGCTCTTCGGCCCATCTTGCCCACACCGGCCAACATGTCCCACCTGCCTGCATTTGGCCCATATCCCTCCAAACTTGTCCTATCCATGTACCTGTCCAATTGCTTCTTAAATGTTGCGATAGTCCCTGCCTCAACTTCCTCCTCTGGCAGCTCGTTCCATACACCCACTTCAATGTGAGAGGGGAATGATTTAATAGGGACCTGAGGGGCAGCTTTTTCACACAGAGGGTGGTTGGTGGGTGCAGTGGTACAGAATGCTGAGAGGTGATCATACAGAGGTGTATAAAATCATGAGGGGAATAGAAAGAGTGAATGCAGAGGGTCTTTTACCCAGGGGAGGGGAAATCAAGAACCAGAGGACATGGGTTTAAGCTGTGGAATCTGAAGGGTGTTTGGTTTTGGGAGCAAGCTGCCAGAGGAAGTAGTTATGGCAAGAACAATACAATATTTAAAAGTCAACTGAACAGGTACATGCATAGAAAAGGTTTCGAGGGATATGGGCCAAACATGGGCAGGTGGGACTGGCGTAGAAAAGGGGCATCTTGGCCGGTTTGGGCAAGTTGGGTTGAAAGGCCTGTTTCCGTGGTGTATGGTGCAAAGGGTATAATGGTTTGAAAGGTGCTCTGTATATGACTCCTGGAATGTCATTGGGGGCACTCTTATCTTTCATTGTCTTGGACTCCCTGTAATTTGAAATGGGAGGAGAGAATGTAGATCCTAATGTTAATCAGGGTTGATTATTTGTTCAAAACATGATCATTTGCCTAACAGGGTGTAAAAGCATCAGAAAAATCAATCTAAATGTCAATAATTAAAAATTAACGAGACCTTTGCCTACTGCAGTGGATATTGTAACTATTTTAGACTTAGTGTTGAACAGAGGCCCTTTGGCCCACCGAGTCCACGCCAACCACCAATCACCCTGTACACTAGCACTATCCCACACTAGGGACAATGTACAATTTACAGAAGCCAATCAACCTGCAACCCTGCACATCTTTGGAGTGTGGGTGGAAACCGGGATACCCGGAGAAAACCCATGCAGTCACAGGGAGAACGTACAAATTCCGTGCGGACAGTACCCATACTCAGGATCGAACTGGGTCTCAGTCACTTTAAGGCGGCAGCTTTGTACCGCCCAATTGTTAGCAACCTTATCCGCATCTGTTGGAGACCAAGTAAACTATACAAAGATTTCAACTCCACCCGATTAGTTTCTTTGTAGTACAGTCCACTTTAATATCTATTGCCAGAGAAGACTGTGAATAATGCTTATTGCAAGATAAAGTTCACTAAAATCTGATTTAAGGTAGTCCGAGCATCTCCAATGAGAAGAGAGTAGCTCATGGCCGCACTCTAGTTGTTGGTGGAATGGTTCAGTTGCCTGATAACAGAAAGTGGGACAGCTTTGAGCTGGTGTGAAAGGGTCTTCATGGATGGCGTGAACTCAATGGCCCGAAGGGCCTGTTTCATTCTGTATCTGTAAACTTAACTGACTGCAGGCCTGAGGAATGATTGCAAACGACTGGTCAAATAATGGGGAAGCATTTTTCTAAGATACACACAAAATACTGGAGTAACTCAGCGGGTGACTTTTCGGGTCGAGACCTTCTTCAAACTGCGAGTCAGGGGAGAGGGAGTTTGAGATATGGAAGGGTAAGGTGTGAAAATAACAGATCAAAGCAGACGATGCAGATGGAAGCGGAGTATTTTTCTAACACTTGTTTGTTTTCTGGTAACAGGGAACCCTTATTAAATCCCTTTCAGTAGATCCTCAGTGCCCCACCCCCCCTCTACCACTAGGGCGCCGCATTGATGGCAGCCTCTGCCGACAGTCTGTCTGTTTTTCTATCTTTTTTTATTTTTGTCTGTTTTAAAAGTATGTTTTGGAGGTTTCTTTAGTTTTACTATGTGGGGAGGGGGGTAGGGTAAGGGGGAAACCGTTTCCCAGTCACTTCCTGGCGAGGATGCGACTATTTTCCGAGTCGTGTCCTCGCCCCCCCTCCTCATGGCCTATTAACTGGATTGGCACGACCTTTCCTGCCGGGGACCGGACCAGAGCTACAGCGGCGGCGCAGCAATGGATTCACCGCGGAGCGGGCGATGCCTTACCTGGATCGCCATTTGAAGCTCCGGAGTGTTGGGCCTGCTGCTTCAACATCGCGGAGATGTGGTTTGTAGAACTTCCAGCGCGGGCGGCGCTGACTTCAACATCGCGGAGTCCTGGGACCTTTTGCCGAGGGCCACCAGGGTGAACCTCCGCCCAGCGCGGCTGTGGAGTTCGGGAGCCATAGGAAGTGGCCGATTCGGATGTCCAAGCCGCTGCGGTTTTTCTCCCGTTCCAGCATCCGAGCGAGAGCGCGTGAACATTGGGCCGCCCGTAGCAGCGACATCGAGGGGTTCGGGAGCCCCCCGACCACGGGTGAACAGAGGACAACAGAGGAGGATGACTAAACTTGGTGCCTTCCCTCACAGTGGGAAACTTTGATTCCGCTGTGTTAAAGACTATCGTGTTCTGTGCTCTTTTTTATTCGTATGTCTGTATGGTGACCACACATTTCACTGTACCAATTGGTACATGTGACAAATCAATGTCTCTGTCTCTCTTGTCTTGTCTCAATACACCAAGCGTGTGAAGTAAATACTTTTTCCCTTCCTCTCCAGGTGACCAACCAACACAGGTCCCCGGTCGTTATCCAGAGAGCCATGTCAAAGCGCAACCTGGAAGGAGATTGGAAGGAATATCAGCTTGTCCAGATTCTCTCAGAAAACAGATGTGAGGAATAAAACATAGGTTCCTTGATGCTGAGGCCGCTGACGTGATAACAGAGGACCATTGAAATGTTTATCAGACGGGTGATCAGGTAGGCTGAATAAACGGTCGCGCAGTCTACGTTTGAAAATGTACTCATTGTTTTTTTTACTCTTCTGCCCCCAGAGTTGATCATTCCAGACGGCGGTAACATCTATTATGCGGTAGGCCCCTCTGCGAACTTTGACTTCATCCTGAGTAAGAAGAAGAACTGCAGTCAGCTAGGAAATGTATCAGCCAACTCGTTGACTAAATGTGGTTGTTTGGCATTGTTTCCTGCAGGGCCACATTCAAACTAGTGAACCACCCTCTCTCCAGTCAGTGGCCAGATGATGAATGCTTTTGGAAAGTGTTTGGATTGGCCTTTTTGAACTCCTAGGCAGATGTTTCCTGTCTATTTCCCCCTCCCTCCCTCCCTGCCTAATAATTTAATATCCTCTTGGATATACAGTCAAGTCAAGTCACATTTATTTATATAGCACATTTAAAAAACAACTCTCGTTGGCCAAAGTGCTTTACATTTGTTATAAGAATAGCACAACAAAACAAACTACATACATATATACATGTAGCCCTCACTCAGAGGACGTCAGGAAAGGCTTGGGAGTATAGATAAGTCTTTAGTCTTGACTTAAAAGAGTCGATGGATGGGGCAGTTCTGATGGGAAAGGGGATGCTGTTCCACAGTCTAGGAGCTGCAACCGCAAAGGCCCGATCGCCCCTGAGCTTATGCCTAGACCGTGGGATATTCAGCAACCCCAAGTCGGCCGATCTGAGGGGCCTGGAGGTGGAGTGGTGGGTGAGAAGACTTTTTATGTAGGTGGGGGCAAGCCCATTGAGGGCTTTGTAGACATGGAGGAGGATCTTGAAGTTTATACGGAACCGCACAGGGAGCCAGTGGAGAGAGGCCAGGATCGGGGTGATGTGGTCCCTTTTTCGGGTGCCCGTCAGGAGTCCCGCTGCGGCGTTTTGGACCAGTTGCAGGCGGGACAGGGAAGATTGGCTGATGCCAGTGTAAAGGGAGTTGCAGTAATCTAGGCGGGAGGAGATGAATGTGTGGATGATCTTTTCCAGGTCATCAAACTGGAGGAATTGTTTTATTTTAGCTATCGTCCGAAGCTGAAAGAAGCTAGCTTTTACCACGGCATTGACTTGTTTGTCAAATTTCAGTGCTGAGTCAAATATCACGCCAAGGTTTTTGACGTGAGGTTTGAGTAGTGGGGTAAGGCTGCCTGCTATCATTTTGATTGAGTCCGAGGGGCAGAGAAGGATGACCTCAGACTTACTCTCGTTTAGTTGGAGGAAGTTCTGGGCCATCTAACACTTTATATCCTCGAGGCAGTGGGTAAGGTTAAACAGATTTGATTGGTTTTTGGGCTTCAGGGGAGATAGAGTTGTGTATCGTCTGCGTAGCAATGGAAGGAAATGCCGTGCCTTTCATTGACTTGGCCTAAGGGGAGCATATACAGGGAGAAAAGAATGGGGCCAAGGATGGAACCTTGTGGAACCCCACAGCTGAGATTAGCTGGGGAGGAGAATGAGTTGCCTATGTTAGTCGAGAAACTCCTACCTTTGAGGTAGGAGATGAACCAGCTCAGGGCAGTGCCATCAATACCAACCCCATATCGGAGACGGTCAATTAGGATGGTGTGGTCGACAGTATCAAATGCTGCGCTGAGGTCAAGAAGGAGCAGAATTGCACAGTCGCCGGAGTCAACGGTGAGCAGTAGGTCATATACAGAACTAGACCCACATTCAACAAAGGACAGCTGGTCACCAAAGATATTGCACTTGTCTCCAAATTCTGGTCAGCTTTATAGAGAACTGTTATTTTGTGTGTACATTTGTAAATGAGATCTGTGTCATGGAGGGACCAGTGTAACCTTAGCAGATGCTGAGTGGTACCATCTGGAAGGTGACTTTTATAGCTTTTCTGTCCTTTTATTCAGGGACAATGTTGGTGTGTTCTGCGCAATTCACACACACACACACACTCTCACTCTCTCTCTCACACTCTCCCACCCACTCACTCTCACTCACCCACTCTCTCACTCACTCACTCTCTCTCCACTCACTCTCAATCACTCACACTCACTCCCTCACTCACACTTCACTCACCCACATCACTCACTCTCTCACTCACACTCACTCTCTCTCACTCACACAACTCTCACTCACCCACTCACTCTCACTCACCCACTCGCACTCACTCACTCACCCACTCACTCACACTCTCAACTCACACTCACTCTCTCACTCACCCATTCACTCTCACTCCGTGTGCGGACATGGCATCGAAGGACGAGATGCCAAAGAGAAGTAGTGGAAGCCAAATAACCGAACGGAAACTACGCTGAAAAGCCAAATAACCGAAAGGTAACGATGCCGAAAAGCCAAATAACCAAAAGTGCGCAAGGCCGAAAAACCAAATAACCGAAACAGCGAGACGCCTAAAAGCCAACCAACCGAATGTAAACGGCGACAAAAAGCCAATTCACCAAAAGGGCGCAAGGCCGAAAAGCCAACTAACCGAAAGGGCGGGACATCTAAAAGCCAACTCAACGAACGAGCGCATCGCCAAAAAGCAAAATAACACACATGACGTCGCCGGGGGGGTGGGACTTGTCAATGATTGGTCCAGACCCCCGCGCCCATCACATCACTGGCCTGAGGAGATGGGAGGATGGGGGTCATTTTTAATTTTCCTTCGCCGATTTTGGACTTTCCTAAATAGTAAATATAACCCCATGTGATTGGAACTTTCGGATATCCAGGTCCTGACAGGATATTCCCGAGGACATTGAGGGAAGTTAGTGTAGAAATAGCAGGGGCTATGACTGAAATATTTCAAATGTCATTATAAACGGGAATAGTGCCGGAGGATTGGCGTACTGCGCATGTTGTTCCGTTGTTTAAAAAGGGTTATTTTTTTTATTTTTTATTTTTATTTATTAGAAGTACATTACATTACAACCATATAGATTAGTACTCGTCACTTATGTCTTCTTACAATTAATGTACCCCATTTATTTTTTACACTAGAAAAAGAAAAGATTGAAAGAAAGAAGAAAGTGAAGGAAAGTGAAAGTGTTGAAAATGTGACAACAAAAAAGGACGAAGACCCTATAAGAGCAAAATTAAAAAAACAAAAGAAAAAGAGTTAAGAAATAGACCCTAGAAAAGAAAGAGAAAGAGAAAGAGGAAAAAGAGAGAAACAAATATTTTTATGAGCATTACGTAAATGGGACATACCAACTCTTCAACTAGCATCCCCCCTTACCTGACCTCAATTTTTTTTTAAAGTACTTTTGCACCCTATATTTGTAATAATTCTATAAATGCAGACCACGTCAGGTGGAAGTGATCTGGTTTACCTGCTAGGAGGAGTCTTATCTCTTCTAGGTGTAATGTTTCGAACATATTTGAAGTCCACATATTTATAGTTGGTATTGGAGCCTTCTTCCAAAATTTTAGAATTAGCTTTTTTCCAGTTATTAACCCATAGTCCATTAGTTTCTTTTGGAACACATTTAGTTCTGGGCCATCTTCCGTTATTCCGAAGATAATCCATTCTGCTTTGGGTATCAGTCTTATTTTAAATAACTTTGTAAAGATTTCAAAAATTTAATTCCAAAATTTTTGAATTTTTGTACAGAAAACGAATGAGTGCGCTATAGTAGCTTCTTGGGATTGACATTTATCACAAATGGATGATACATTTGGGAGTTCTAAGGGTTCTAAGAGTAAACCTAGCAATTATAGACCTGTTAGTTTGACGTCAGTTGTGGGCAAATTAATGAAAGGATACTTGGAGATAATATATATAAGCATCTGGATAAGCAGGGTCTGATTAGGAACAGTCAACATGGATTTGTGCCTGGAAGGTCATGTTTGACTAATCCTCTAGAATTTTTCGAAGAGGTTACTAGGGAAATTGATGAGGGGAAAGCAGTGGATGTTGTCTATATGGACTTCAGTAACGCCTTTGACAAGGTTCCTCATGGAAGGTTGGTTAAGAAGATTAAATTGTTGGGTATTAATGGTGGAGTAGCAAGATGGGTTCAACAGTGTCTGAATGGTAGATGCCAGAGAGTAATAGTGGATGGCTGTTTGTCAGGTTGGAGGCCGGTGACTAGTGCGGTGCCTCAGGGGTCTGTGTTGGGTCCACTGTTGTTTGTCATGTACATCAATGATCTGGATGATGGTGTGGAAAATTGGATTAGTAAGTATGCAGATGATACTAAGGTAGGTGGTGTGGTGGATAATGAAGTCGATTTTCAAAGTCTACAGAGAGATTTAGGCCATTTGGAAGAGTGGGCTGAAAGATGGCAGATGGAGTTTAATGCTGATAAATGTGAGGTACTACATCTCGGCAGGACAAATCAAAATAGGACGTACATGGTAAATGGTAGAGAATTGAGGAATGCAGTTGAACAGTGGGATCTAGGAATAATTGTGCATAGTTCCCTGAAGGTGGAATCTCATGAAGATAGGGTGGTAAAGAAAGCTTTTGGTGTGCTGGCCTTTATAAATCAGAGCATTGAATATAGAAGTTGGGATGTAATGTTAAAATTGTACAAGGCATTGGTGAGGCCAATTCTGGAGTATGGAGTACAATTTTGGTCGCCTAATAAAAGGAAAGATGTCAACAAAATAGAGTAGAGATTTACTAGAATGTTGCCTGGGTTTCAGCAACTAAATTACAGAGAAAGGTTGAACAAGTTAGGTCTTTATTCTTTGGAGCGCAGGTTAAGAGGGGACTTGATAGAGGTCTTTAAAATTATGAGCGGGTTAGACAGAGTTGACGTGGATAAGCTTTTTCCATTGAGAGTAGGGAAGATTCAAACAAGGGGACATGACTTGAGAATTAAGGGACAGAAGTTTAGGGGTAATATTAGGGGGGAACTTCTTTACTCAGAGAGTGGTAGGTGTGTGGAATGAGCTTCCAGTGGAAGTGGTGGAGGCAGGTTCGATTTTATCCTTTAAAAATAGATTGGATGGGTATATGGACGGGAAAGGAATGGAGGGTTATGGTCTGAGTGCAGGTAGATGGGACTAGGGGGAAGTATTTATTTAAAAAATATATATATAAATATAAAAAAATGTTCGCCACGGACTTGAAGGGCCGAGATGGCCTGTTCCGTGCTGTAATGGTTATATGGTTATGATTTAATAAAATAATAATTGGTTCCACAGATATTTACACCAACTGTAACAATTATATTTTGACTACCACAACACATATACATACACTACCATGCATCTTGAAGGCCACTGGTCCTTTTAGGTGTGAATCAAGAAACCAGACAATAAAAATATAACTTTTTTTAAAGAATATTTTAGCTCCCTGAGTCTGTTCAGTGATATGAGTAAGTGCGGATATGAGATAGTGTCAACGTGCATGCCCGAGAGATGGGAAGAGCCCTAGTGAGACCACACCTGGAGTATTGTGTGCAGTTTTGGTCCCCTAATTTGAGGAAGGACATTCTTGCTATTGAGGGAGTGCAGCGTAGGTTTACATGGTTAATTCCCGGGATGGCGGGACTGTCATATCCTGAGAGAATGCAGCAGCTGGGCTTGTACACTCTGGAGTTTAGAAGGATGAGAGGATATCTCATTGAAACTTATAAGATTGTTAAGGGTTTGGACACGCTAGAGGCAGGAAACTTGTTCCCGATGTTGGGGGAGTCCAGAACCAGGGGCCACAGTTTAAGAATAAGGAGTAAGCCATTTAGAACGGAGACGAGGAAACACTTTTTCTCACAGAGTGGTGAGTCTGTGGAATTCTCTGCCTCAAAGAGGCAGGATCTCTGGATGCTTTCAAAAGAGCTAGATAGGGCTCTTAAATATAACCGAGTCACGGGATATGGGGAGAAGGCAGGAACGAGGTACTGATTGGGGATGATCAGCCATGATCACATTGAATGGCGGTGCTGGCTCGAAGGGCTGAATGGCCTACTCCTGCACCTATTCTCTATTGAGTCCGCGCTGCGCTGCCTCGGGTCTTTATTCCCAGTAAGCAAAATTCTTAAAACTTCCGTGGTCCCCCAGCTGAGGTGGAGGGCGGCCGTGGCTGGACAGCACTGACCCCGGGAAGAGAGTGCGGGCTGTCCTGAAGGACACGCTCCTTCGGCCGCTTACACCTTGGTGCTTGGGTTCAGAGTGCCCAGTGTCACCCTCCAGCCCCCGGCAGTCTTGCTTGGGAAGGTACTTGGTGATCATTTTCCAATGTTCAATAAATTCAGGATCAGTTCCTGTGGATTGGAAGATAGCTAATATTATCCCACTTTTCAAGAAAGGAGTGCGAGAGAAAACGGCGAATTACAGACCAGTTACCCTGACTTCGGTGGTGGGAAAGATGCTGGAGTCAATTATTAAAGAGGCAGTAATGGGGCATTTGGATAGCAGTAAAGGGATTAGTCCAAGTCAGCATGGATTTATGAAAGGAAAATCGTGCTTGACTAATCTTCTGGAATTTTTTGAGGATGTGACAAGTCAAATGGATGAAGGGGAGCCAGTGGATGTAGTGTATCTAGGCTTTCAGAAAGCCTTTGATAAGGTCCCGCACGGGAGAATGGTGACTAATATTAGAGCACATGGTTTTTGGGTTAGGAAGTTACATGGATAGAAAATTGGTTGGCAGACAGGAAGCAATGAGTAGGAGTGAACGGGTCCTTTTCAGAATGGCAGGCAGTGACGAGTGGAGTGCCGCAAGGCTCAGTGTTGGGGCCGCAACTGTTTACCATATATATTAACGATTTGGAAGAGGGAATTAGGAGCAACACTAGCAAGTTTGCGGATGACACAAAGCTGGGTGGCAGTGTGATCTGTGCAGTGGATGTTAGGAGGTTGCAGGGTGACCTGGACAGGTTGAGTGAGTGGATAGATGCGTGGCAGATGCAGTATAATATAGATAAATGTGAGGTTATCCACTTTGGTGGCATAAACAAGGGGGCAGATTATTATCTCAATGGGGTTAGGTTAGGTAAGGGGGAGGTACAGGGAGACCTGGGTGTCCTTGTACACCGGTTACTGAAAGATGGCGTGCAGGTACAGCTGGCAGTGAAGAAAGCTAATGGATGGTTGGCCTTCATAACAAGAGGATTTCAGTGTAGGAGGTTCTTCTGCAGTTGCATTGGGCTCTGGTAAGACCACATCTGGAGTATTGTGTACAATTTTGGTCTCCTAATTTGAGGAAGGACATCCTTGTGATTGAGGCAGTGCAGCATAGGTTCACGGGATTGATCCCTGGGATGGCGGGACTGTTATATGAGGAAAGATTGAAAAGACAATGCTTGTATTCACTGGAGTTTAGAAGGATGAGGGGCAATCTTAAAGAAACATATAAAATTATAAAAGGACTGGACAGGCTAGATGCAGGAAAAATGTTCCCAATGTTGGGCGAGTCCAGAACCAGGGGCCATAGTCCGAGAATAAAGGGGAGGCCATTTAAAACTGAGGTGAGAAAAAACTTTTACACCCAGAGAGTTGTGAATTTGTGGAAATCCCTGCCACAGAGGGCAGTGGCGGCCAAATTACTGGATGGATTTAAGAGTTGGATAGAGCTCTTGGGGCTGGTGGAATCAAGGGATATGGGGAGAAGGCAGGCACAGGTTATTGATTGGGAACAATCAGCCATGATCACAATGAATGGCGGTGCTGGCTCGGACCGAATGGCCTCCTCCTGCACCTATTTTCTACGTTTCTATGTACTGCAGTTGCTGGTTCACACTGACAAATAGACACAAAATGCTGGAGTAACTCAGCTGGTCAGACATCATCTCTGGATAGAAGGAATGGGTGACGTTTTGGGTAGAGACCCTTCTTCAGACAATCACAAGTACTCTCACCGACGAACGAGAGTTCAGTTCACTCTGATGGGTCGCGACCCAAAACGTCACCCATTCCTCCTCTCCAGAGATGCTGCCTGTCCTGTGGTGTAAGCGGCTGAAGGAGCGCATCCTTCAGGACAGCCCGCACTCACTTCCCGGGGTCAGTGCTGTCCGGCCACGGCCGCCCTCCGCCTCAGCTGGGGGTCCACAGAAGTTGGAAGGATTCTGCTTACTGGGAATAAAGACCCGAGGCAGCGCAACGCCGACACTTCTCGTCTCTCGTGCATGCACGCGGACACTAACTCATGCCGATTCACACTTACTCATATCACTGAACCGACTCAGGGAGCTAAGATATTCTTTAAAAAAACGGTCATATTTTTTCATCTGGTTTCTCGATTCACTCCCAAAAGGACCAGTGGCCTTCAAGATGCACGGCAGTGTATGTAAATGTATTGTGGTAGTCAAAATATAATTGTTACAGTTGGTGTAAATATCGATCGAACCAATTTGGATTATTATTTTGTTAAATCAACCGAAAGTTCCAATCACAGGGAGTTTTATTTTATATTTAGGAAAGTCCAAAATCGGCGAAGGAAAATTAAAAATGACTCCCACCCTCCCGTCTTCCCCGGCCAATGATGTGATGGACGCGGGTGTCTGGACCAATCGCTGACAAGTCCCCCCTCCCACCCCTGCGACGTCATGTCTGTTATTTGGCTTTTCGGCGAAGCGTCCGTTCGGTGAGTTGGCTTTTAGACATCCGGCCCTTTTGGTTATTTGGCTTTTCTGCGATCCGCCCCTTTTGGTTATTTGGCTTTTCAGCTTTGCGTCGCTTCGGTTATTTGGCTTTACGGCCTTGCACCCTTTTTGGTTATTTGCCTTTTCAGCGTCGTTTCCGTTCGGTTATTTGGCTTCCACTTCTTTGCTTCGGCATCTTGTCCTTCGACGCCACGTCCGGGTACCTCTCACTCACCCACTACTCACTCACTCTCACTCTCTCACTCACCCTCGCCCTGCACTCACCCACACACTCACTCACTCTCACTCACTCACTCTTCACTCACCCACACTCACTCTCTGTCTCTCTCACTCTTCACTCACTCACTCACTCTCTCACCCACTCAATCACTGACGCAATCACACTCACTCACTCATCCACTCACTCTCACTCCCTTACCCACTCACTCTCACTCACCCACACTAACTCACACTCACACCCACTCTCACTCACCCACTCGGTCTCACTCTTTCTTCACTCACTCACTCCCACTTACTCTTCACTCACTCACTCACCAATTCACTCACTCACCCACTCACCCTCACTCACTTTCACACCCAATCTCACTCACCCACTCACTGTCACTCTTCACTCACTCACTCACACACGCACTCACTCACACACGCACTCACTCACTCACTCACTCACTCATTCACTCACTCTACATCCACTCACTCACTTTCACTCACTTGCACTCACTCTTCACTCACCCACACTCTCACTCACACTCACTCTCATTCATAGAAACATAGAAAATAGGTGCAGGAGTAGGCCATTCGGCCCTTCGATACTGCACCGCCATTCAATATGATCATGGCTGATCATTCAACTCAGTATCCTGTACCTGCTCTCTCTCCATACCCCCTGATCCCTTTAGCCACAAGGGCCACATCTAACTCCCTCTTAAATATAGCCAATGAACAGGCCTCAACTACATTCTGTGGCAGAGAATTCCAGAGATTCACCACACTCTGTGTAAAAAATGTTTTTCTCATCTCAGTCCTAAAAGATTTCTCCTTTATCCTTAAACTGTGACCCCTTGTTCTGGACTCCCCCAACATCGGGAACAATCTTCCTGCATCTAGCCTGTCCAACCCCTTAAGAATTTGTAAGTTTCTATAAGAGCCCCCCTCAGTCTTTTAAATTCCAGCGAGTACAAGCCGAGTCTATCCAGTCTTTCCTCATATGAAAGTCCTGACATCCCAGGAATCAGTCTGGTGAACCTCTGTACTCCCTCTATGGCAAGAATGTCTTTCCTCAGACCATGACACCCAGGTCTCGTTGCATCTCCCCTTTTCCTAATCGGCCACCATTCAGGTAATAGTCTACTTTCTTGTTTTTGCCACCAAAGTGGATAACCTCACATGTATCCACATTATACTGCATCAGCCATGCATTTGCCCACTCACCCAGCCTATCCAAGTCATCTCGCAGCCTCCTAGCAACCTCCTCACAGCTAAAACTGCCCCCAGCTTCGTGTCATCCGCAAACTTGGAGATGCTGCATTTAATTCCATCGTCCAGATCATTAATATATATTGTAAATAGCTGAGGTCCCAGCACTGAGCCTTGCGGTACCCCACTAGTCACTGCCTGCCATTCTGAAAAGGACTCGTTTACTCCTACTCTTTGCTTCCTGTCTGCCAGCCAGTTCTCTATCCACATCAATACTGAACCCCCAATACCGTGTGCTTTAAGTTTGTATATTAATCTCTTATGAGAAACCTTGTCGAAAGCCTTCTGAAAGTCCAGATATACCACATCCATTGGTTCTCCCTTATCCACTCTACTAGTTACATCCTCAAAAAATTCTATAAGATTCGTCAGACATGATTTACCTTTCGTAAATCCATGCTGACTTTGTCCAATGATTTCACCACTTTCCAAATGTGCTGCTATCCCATCTTTAATAACTGACTCTAGCAGTTTCCCCACTACCGATGTTAGACTAACTGGTCTGTAATTCCCCGTTTTCTCT
The DNA here is from genome assembly GCA_038087875.1 of Malacoraja senta. Taxonomy (NCBI): domain Eukaryota; kingdom Metazoa; phylum Chordata; class Chondrichthyes; order Rajiformes; family Rajidae; genus Malacoraja; species Malacoraja senta. The sequence goes on along the minus strand of JAXLNO010004412.1, from coordinate 549,502 downwards.
CTCTCTCCCTTTTTAAAAAGTAGGGTTACATTAGCTACCCTCCAATCATCAGGAACTACTGCAGAATCTAAAGAGTTTTGAAAAATTATCACTAATGCATCCACTATATCTGGGCTACTTCCTTAAGTATTCTGGGATGCAGCCTATCTGGCCCATGGGATTTATCGGCCTTAAATCCATTCAATTTACCTAACACCACTTCCCGGCTAACCTGGATTTCCCTCAGTTCCTCCATCTCATTTGACCCCCGGTCCCCTGCTATTTCCGGCAGATTAATTAAGTCTTCCTTAGTGGAGACAGAACCAAAGTAGTTATTCAATTGGTCTGCCATGTCCTTGTTCCCCATGATCAGATCACCTGTTTCTAACTGCAAGGGACCTACATTTGTTTTAACTAATCTTTTTCTCTTGACATATCTATAAAAACTTTTGCAGTCAGTTTTTATATTCCCTGCCAGTTTTCTTTCATAATCTATTTTCCCTTTCCTAATTAAACCCTTAGTCCTCCTCTGCTGGACTCTGAATTTCACCCAGTCCTCTGGTAGGCTGCTTTTTCTGGCTAATTTGTATGCTTAATCTTTTGTTTTGATACTATCCCTGATTTCCCTTGTTATCCACAGATGCACTACCTTCCCTGATTTATTCTTTTGCCAAACTGGGATGAATAATAGTTGTAGTTCATCCATGCAGCCTTTAAATGCCTTCCATTGCATATCTATCTTGGCCAATTCACGTCTCATACCCTCAAAGTTACCTTTCTTTAAGTTCAGAAGTTACCTTTCTTTAAGTTAATTCACTCGCTCTCACTCACACTCCCTCTCTCACTGAATCTCACTCACTCACTCACTCACCCTCTCAGTTTCTCACTCACTATCACACCCACTCACTCACTCTCACACCCACTCACACTTACTCACTCTCACTCATTCTCTCCCACTCAATCACTGATGCAATCACACTGACTCACTCACTCTCACTCACTCTTCACTCTCACTCACCCACTCACTCTCACTCACCCACATTCTCATTCACTCTCACACCCTCACTCACCCACTCGCTCTCACTCACCCACTCACTCTCACTCACTCTCATCATTCACCCACTCTCACTCACACTAACTCTCATTCACTCACCCACACTCTCACTCACTCTCATTCACTCAGACTCACTCACACTCCCTCTCTCTCAATATCACTCACTCACACGCTCAGTCTCTCACACTCTTCACTCTCACCACTCACTCACTCACTCACCCACTCACACTAAATCACACTCACTCACTCAATCACTGACGCACTCTCACTCATCCACTCACTCTTCACTCACAATCACCCAATCACTCTCACTCATTCTCACTCACTCTTTCAGTCACACGCTTCACTCACTCTCACTCACCCACTCACTCACTCTTCACTCACCCACTCACTCATTCTACACCCACTCACTCACTCTCAATCTTCAATCACCCACACACACTCTCTCTCATCCATTCACTATCACTCACTCTCACTCACCCACCCACTCTCACTCACCCACTCACTCTCACTCTTCATTCATCCACACACTCTCATTCACATTGACTCACTCACCCACACTCTCACTCACTCTTTCACTCATTCTCACTCACTCTCATTCACTCATTCTCACTCACCCACACTCACTCACCCTCTCAGTCTCTTGCTCACTCTTCACTCACTCTCACTCACCTACTCACTAACTCTCACTCACCCACACTCACCCTCTGTCTCTCGCTCACTCTTCACTCACTCACCCACTCACTCACCCTCACTCACTCATTCTCACCCACTCACTCAATCACTGACACACTCACACTCTCACTCACCCACTCACTTACCCACACTCTCTCTCTCACACTCACTCACCCACTCACTCACTCTCATTCAATCTCGCTCATTCTCACTCACTCACTCTCACCCACTCACTCCCTCTCTCACACACTCTCACCAACTCACCCCCACTCTCTCACCCACGCTCTCACTCTTCATTTACTCTCACTCACCCACTCACGGCCACTCACTTCACATTCACTCTCTCAACCACACTCACTCTCACTCACCCACTCACTCCCAGTCACACTTACTCACTCTCACACTCTCACTCACTTCACCCTCACTCACCCACAATCTCGCTCACTCTCACTCACCCACTCATCTCATTCAGTTACTCCAGACAAACTGCTGGAGTAGCTGCGCAGTTGCTGGGGGGCCTGGTCTGGAGAAAGGCAGGTTTGTGGTCCTTAGTGGAGGTCACGTAAGTGGAGGAGCTTTAATTGAGCGTGTGGATCCTGAGGAAGGATAAAGTGAAGCTGAGATCTATGGAGCGAGCTGACTTATTCCAGCACTTTGTGGCGCAGCAGTAGAGTTGCTGCCATACAGCGCCAGAGACCCGTATTCGATCCTGACCATGGGTGCTGCCTGTACGGAGTTTACATTCTCCCTGTGACCACGTGGGTTTTCCCCTGGTGCACCGGCTTCCCCCCACATTCCAAAGACGTGCAGGTTTGTAGGTTAATTGGCTTGTGCAAGTCGTAAATTGTCCATGGTGTATAGGATAGTGTGTGGGGATCGCTGGTCGTTATGGACTCTGTGGGCCGAAGAGCCTGTTGCCTCGCTGATTCTGTAAAGTCGCTCAAATAAGACTTGGCTGCTTTTTAAGCAGTCGTTGTGTTATGCAGAAGCAATACAGTACAAGTGAAGCTTTGCATGTTGCAAGTGCATCACACCAATATTTAATTTAGTTTACCTTAGAGAAACAGTCCCTTCGGCCCACTGAGTCAGTGCCGACCAGCGATCACCCCATTCATTAGTTCTATGCTACATACTAAGGACAATTTACGGAACCTAAATAATCAATAACCCTGCACATCTTTGGGATGTGAGAGGAAATGGGAAATGACAATAAAACATTCTTGACTTGAAACCGGAGGAAACCCACGTGTTCACAGGGCGAATGTGCAAACTGCGCATGGACAGCTCCTGAGGTCAGGATCGAACCCTGGTCTCTGGATCTGTGAGGCAGCAACTAATCTCATGATTTTATACACGTTTATAAGATCACCACTCATCCAATATAGAGGATGAGAGCAGCCTGGCTTGATGATAGAACTGGAAAGTTGGATTGGAAATATCTAAATTCCTATCCTTATTGTTTTGTTTTCCAGCCGAATGAATCATTATCATCTTGCTCATCCACCCACTCAATGGACACGGCCTCTTCGGGAGTCTCGTCATTGATCGGCACCATTTCAGGCTTGCATTCCTGCCCCCACAATCCCAAGGACCACAAGGGCACCATCTCGGGGACTTCCTGCAGCTCCACGGTGCCACTTCCTGAGTACAACAAGCAGAACGAGGAAAATTGCATCATCCGCGTCAGTCTCGAGAACGGCAATGGGAATGTCTACAAAGGCATTGTGGTACATGCATGGCATTCTTCCACGGCTCAGATACTACTTTATGGCAGAGACACGGCATGAAAACAGGCCCTTCAGCCCACTGATTCCGTGCCAACCAATGATTGGATAGGATGTTCAAGAAGGAACTGCAGATGCTGGAAAATCGAAGGTATACCAAAATGCTGGAGGAATTCAGCGGGTGCGGCAGCATCTATGGAGCGAAGGAAATAGGCAACGTTTCAGGCCAATTGGATAGGATGCACTAGTTCCTGCACGCTAGGGACAATTTACTGAAGCCAATTAACTTACTATCCCGTATATCTTTGAACTGTGGGAGGAAACTGGAGCACGGGTGATTAGTCATCAGTTATGGGGAGAAGGCAGGAGAATGGAGTTAGGAGGCAGAGAAAGATTGGCCATGATTGAACGGCGGATTAAGCTCGATGGGCCAAATGGCATAACTCTGCTTCTATGAACGTATGAGCACCTGAAGAAAACCCCTCGCGGTCACAGGGAGAACGTACAAACTCCCGACAGACAGCACCCACAGTCAGGATGGAACCCGCGTCTCCGGCACTGTATGGCAGCAACTCTACCATTGCTGCAATATATTTGTGACTTCTGAATATAAAAGTTGGAAAGTTGACTCAGAGCTCCCGTGGATTTGGAAGCAACAGCAACAAAGAGAAGCGGGAGAAAACACTGATTGGCTCTAGCCCGAGTGGGAGGAGAGTTAGAAGTCAGTCAGAGGGGGAAAACAGTTTAAAACTGAGGAATTTGGGTTGTAAATTGGTAAATTAGGCAATTTATCAGTCTATATAAGCAACGCGGCTCTGAGGGAGCGGCCCTGTGAGAAAAGTGAGAGTCTTTGGCTCGAGAGTCTTCGGCGAGGAGGCTGAGGAGAGGAGGCTACACAAAACGCTGGAGAGGGAGATACGAAAGAAGGAGATGTGAGGCAAGCTGATTCAGTGTGATGCTTGCAGTATGTGGGAGGTCAAGGACACTGCTGGTGCCTCTGGCAGCTACAAGTGTGAGAAGTGCATCCAGGTACAGCTCCTGAAGGACCGTGTTGAGGAACTGGAGAAACAAGTGGATGACCTCAGCTTCGTCCGAGAAACAGAGTCGTTCCTCGACAAGTCCTACAGTAAGATTGTTACACCAAAGGTACTGGAAGAGTGACGGTGAGAAAGGGAGGGAACCATGGAATGCAAACGGGTGTTGTACCTCTTGTGAACAGGTTCACCCACTTAGAAGCTGTCGGGACAGAAGACGTTATTACACTGAGCAGCGGACTGGCTTGCAAAGCAAAAAGGGCTGTTGAGCCAAAACCAAAGAGGCCAACGTCAGGCAATGCCATTGTAGTTGGAGACTCCATTGTTAGAGGTACGGACAGGGGTTTCTGCGGCAACAGACGGGATTCGAGGATGGTGTGCTGCCTTCCTGGTGCCAGGATCCAGGATGTCATGGACAGAGTGCAGAAAATCCTCAAGGGCGAAGGTGAACAGCCGGAAGTGGTAGTGCATGTCGGCACAAACGAGGTCGGAAAGAAGGGGATGAATATTCTGCAGCGTGACTTTAGAGAGCTCGGAAAAATGCTGACAAGCAGGACCTCCAGGGTTGTTATCTCCGGTTTGCTTCCAGTTCCTCGTGCTGGCGAGAGCAGGAACAGGGAGATACGGGACCTGAATGTGTGGCTGAGGAACTGGTACACGGGGCAGGGATTTAGATTTTTAGATCACTGGGATCTGTTTTGGAGTAAGGGGGAACTGTACAAAAGGGACGGATTGCATCTTAACAGGTGGGGGACCAGCATTCTGGCAGGCAGGTTTGCCACTGCTACACGGGTGGTTTTAAACTGAATAATGGGGGTGGGGTGTCAAATGGGATAGTCGAGGATGGAGTTAAAGGGAAAGGGTTTCTAAAATGTGTGAGCAGAGAGACAGAGGGGTGTAAAATGAGGGTAGAAGCAATAGGTAGCAAGGTGAAAAGTAAAAGTGGCAGGCAGACAAATCCAGGGCAAAAATCAAAAAGGGCCACTTTTCAACATAATTGTATAAGGGGTAAGAGTGTTGTAAAAACAAGCCTGAAGGCTTTGTGTCTCAATGCAAGGAGCATTCGTAATAAGGTGGATGAGTTGAATATGCAGATAGCTATTGATGACTATGATGTACGTTGGGATCACGGAGACATGGCTACAGGGTGACCAAGGCTGGGAGCTGAACATCCAGGGATATTAAATATTCAGGAGGGATAGACAGAAAGGAAAAGGAGGCGGGGTAGCGTTGCTGGTTAGAGAGGAGATTAACGGAATAGAAAGGAAGGACATTAGCTTGGAGGATGTGGAATCGATATGGGTAGAGCTGCGAAACACTAAGGGGCAGAAGACGCTAGTGGGAGTTGTGTACAGGCCACCTAACAGTAGTAGTGTAGTTGGGGATGGCAACAAACAGGAAATTAGAAATGCGTGCAACAAAGGTAAAACAGTTATAATGGGAGACTTCAATCTACATATAGATTGGGTGAATCAAATTGGCAGGGGTACTGAGGAAGAGGATTTCTTGGAATGTATGCGGGATAGTTTTCTAAACCAACATGTAGAGGAACCAACGAGGGAGCAGGCTATTCTAGACTGAGTATTGAGTAATGAGGAAGGGTTAGTTGGCAGTCTTGTTGTGCATGACCCCTTGGGCAAGACTGACCATAATATGGTTGAGTTCTTCATTAGGATGGAGAGTGACATAATTAATTCAGAAACAAGGGTTCTGAACTTAAAAAAAGGTAACTTTGAGGGTACGAGACGTGAATTGGCCAAGATAGACTAACAATTGATTCTTAAAGGGTTGACGGTGGATATGCAATGGAAGGCATTTAAAGGCTGCATGGATGAATTACAACAATTGTTCATCCCAGTTTGGCAAAAGAATAAATCAGGGAAGTTAGTGCATCCGTGGATAACAAGGTAAATCAGGGATAGTATCAAAACAAAAGATGAAGCATACAAATTAGCCAGAAAAAGCAGCCTACCGGAGGACTGGGAGAAATTCAAAGTCGAGCAGAGGAGGACAAAGGCTTAATTAGGAAAGGTAAAATAGATTATGAAAGAAAACTGGCAGGGAACATAAAAACTGACTGCAAATGTTTTTATAGATATGTGAAGAGAAAAAGATTAGTTAAAACAAATGTAGGTGCCTTGCAGTCAGAAACAGACGAATTGATCATGGGGAACAAGGACATGGCAGACCAATTGAATAACTACTTTGGTTCTGTCTTCACTAAGGAAGACATAAATAATCTTCCGGAAATAGCAGGGGACGGGGGTCAAATGAGATGGAGGAGCTCAGTGAAATACAGGTTAGCCGGGAAGTGGTGTTAGGTAAATTGAATGGATTAAAGGCCGATAAATCCCCAGGGCCAGATAGGCTGCATCCCAGAGTACTTAAGGAAGTAGCCCCAGAAATAGTGGATGCATTAGTGATCATTTTTCAAAACTCTTTAGATTTTGGAGTAGTTCCTGAGGATTGGAGGGTAACTAATGTAACCCCACTTTTTAAAAAGGGAGGGAGAGAGAAAACGGGGAATTACAGACCAGTTAGTATAACATCGGTAGTGGGGCAACTGCTGGAGTCAGTTATTAAAGATGGGATAGCAGCACATTTGGAAAGTGGTGAAATCATTGGACAAAGTCAGCATGGATTTATGAAAGGGAAATCATGTCTGATAAATCTTATAGAATTTTTCGAGGATGTAACTAGTAGAGTGGATAAAGGAGAACCAGTGGATGTGTTATATCTGGACTTTCAGAAGGCTTTCGACAAGGTCCCTCATAGGCCGATTAGGAAAAGGGGAGATGCAACGAGACCTGGGTGTCATGGTACACCAGTCATTGAAAGTAGGCATGCAGGTGCAGCAGGCAATGAAGAAAGCGAATGGTATGTTAGCATTCATAGCAAAAGGATTTGAGTATAGGAGCAGGGAGGTTCTACTGCAGTTGTACAGGGTCTTGGTGAGACCACACCTGGAGTATTGCGTACAGTTTTGGTCTCCTAATCTGAGGAAAGACATCCTTGCCATAGAGGGAGAACAGAGAAGGTTCACCAGACTGATTCCTGGGATGTCAGGACTTTCATATGAAGAAAGACTGGATAGACTTGGCTTGTACTCGCTAGAATTTAGAAGATTGAGGGGGGATCTTATAGAAACTTACAAAATTCTTAAGGGTTTGGACAGGCTAGATGCAGGAAGATTGTTCCCGATGTTGGGGAAGTCCAGAACAAGGGGTCACAGTTTAAGGATAAGGGGGAAATCTTTTTAGGACCGAGATGAGAGAAAAAAATTTCACACAGAGAGTGATGAATCTGTGGAATTCTCTGCCACAAAAGGTAGTTGAGGCCAGTTCATTGGCTATATTTAAGAGGGAATTAGATGTGGCCCTTGTGGCTAAAGGGATCAGGGGGTATGGAGAGAAGGCAGGTACAGGATACTGAGTTGGATGATCAGCCATGATCATATTGAATGGCCGAATGGCCTACTCCTGCACCTATGTTTGTATGTTTCTATGAAATGTGAAAAGTTGAAAACACAGGAGCTTGTTTTCGTGCTGTTTAGCTCAAAGTCTGCAACAGACCCAAACTTTAATGAGATTCTGGTTTCTCTCGAAAGGGGCAAGAGCCAGAGGACATAAAGTGATACAGTGTGGCCCTTCGGTCCATCTTGCCCACACCGGCCAACATGTCCCACCTGCCTGCATTTGGCCCATATACCTCCAAACTTGTCCTATCCATGTTCCTGTCCAATTGCTTCTTAAACGTTGCGATAGTCCCTGCCTCAACTTCCTCCTCTGGCAGCTCGTTCCATACACCCACTTCAATGTGAGAGGGGAAAGATTTAATAGGGACCTGAGGGGCAGCTTTTTCACACAGAGGGTGGTGGGTGCAGTGGTACAGAAGGCTGAGAAGTGATCATACAGAGGTGTATAAAATCATGAGGGGAATAGAAAGAGTGAATGCAGAGGGTATTTTACCCAGGGGAGGGGAATCAAGAACCAGAGGACATGGGTTTAAGGTGAGAGGGGCAATATTTAATAGGAATCTGAAGGGTGTTTAGTTTTGGGAGCGAGCTGCCAGAGGAGGTAGTTGTGGCAGGAACAATACAATATTTAAAAGTCAACTGAACAGGTAAATGCATAGAAAAGGTCTCGAGGGATATGGGCCAAACATAGGCAGGTGGGACTGGCGTAGAAAAGGGGCATCTTGGCCAGTTTGGGCAAGTTTAGAATTAGAATTAGAATGCCATTTTATTGTCACCATACACATGTACAATGAGATTAAAAGCAGCTCGTACTCAGTGCAGACATGTAATTAGTTAAAAAAACAAAGAAACAAAACAAAACAAAAGGGGGGGGGAGATAAGGTGCACAGTTCTGCGGCGCTATATACATATCTATAAAAAGACAATGGGTGAATAGAGTGAATAAATAGGATTCCTATATACAGTATGGGATATTGCACATATTAAAAATTACAGTTACAGTAGGTGGATAGATGTAAGTCCGGGGGTTAAGCTGTGAAGTCAGTGCATGTGTGAGTTCAGAGAGGTTATGGCTTTTGGAAAGCAACTGTTCTTGAGTCTATTTGTCCTTGTTCTGATGCACCTATAGCGCCTCCCTGAGGGCAGCAGGTCAAACAGGCCAAATGCAGGATGGGAGCTGTCCTTAATGATGTTCTTCGCCCTGCTGAGGCAGCGGGAGGTGTAAATGTCCATCAGGGAGGGGAGAGGGCAGCCAATGATCTTCTGTGCTGCCCTAACTACCTTCTGGAGCCTCTCCCGGTCTGCCATGGTGCAGCTGCCGTACCATGCTGTAATGCAGTATGTAAGCAGGCTCTCAATGGATGAGCGGTAGAAGGTCAGCAGCAGGTTGGAGTCCAGGTTGTACTTCCTGAGGACCCTCAGGAAGTGCAGCCGCTGCTGAGCCATCTTGATGACCGCTGTGATGTTGTCTGTCCAGGAGATGTCAGCGGAGATGAGGACGCCGAGAAACCGGAAGGTGTAAACCCTCTCCACACACTCGCCGTTGATATATAGGGGGGCTAAGTCGGTGCTGTGCCTCCTGAAGTCGACAATGAGCTCTTTTGTTTTCTTGGTGTTCAGAGCCAAGTTGTTTCCTGAGCACCAGGCTGTCAACTTCAGGACTTCCTCTCTATAGGCTGCCTCGTCTCCCCTTGAGATGAGTCCGACTACTGTAGTGTCGTCAGCAAACTTGACAATGCGGTTGTTGTTGTGGGCCGGACTACAGTCGTGGGTGTAGAGTCAGTATAGGAGGGGGCTTAGCACACAGCCCTGTGGGGAGCCGGTACTCAACATGCGAGTGGAGGAGAGGTGGGGGCCGAGTCTCACAGTCTGGGGCCGGTTGGTGAGGAAGTCCTTTATCCAGGCACATGTGAGAGTAGGGAGGCCGAGAGTGACCAGTTTATCGATGAGAATGTCTGGAATGATAGTATTGAAAGCTGAGCTGTAATCCACAAAGAGCATCCGGACGTAGCGCTGCCCCTGCTCCAGGTGGCTCAGCACAGAGTGGAGAGCTACGGTAATGGCGTTGGGTTGAAAGGCCTATTTCCGTGGTGTATAGTCCCTGCCTCAACTTCCTACTAAGGGTATAATGGTTTGAAAGGTGCTCTGTATATGACTCCTGGAACGTCATTGGGGACACTCTTATCTTTCATTGTCTTGGATTCCCTCTAGTTTGAAATGAGAGGAAAGAATGTAGATCCTAATGTTAATTAGGGTTGATTATTTGTTCAAAACATGATCCTTTGCCAAACAGGGTGTAAAAGCATCAGAAAAATCAATCTAAATGTCAATAATTTAAAATGAACGAGATCTTTGCCTACTGCAGTGGATGTTGTAACTTCTTTGGACTTACAGTGTTGGAAAGAGGCCCTTTGGCCCACTGAGTCCATGCCGACCACCAATCACCCCGTACACTAGCACTATCCTACACACTAGGGACAAAGTACAATTTACAGAAGCCAATCAACCTGCAACCCTGCATGTCGTTGGAGTGTGGGAGGAAACCGGGGCACCCGGAGAAAACCCACGCAGTCACAGGGAGAACGTACAAACTCCGTGCAGACAGTACCCATAGTCAGGCGCTGTAAGGCGGCAGCTTTGTACCGCCTAATTGTGACCAACCTTATCTGCATCTGTTGGAGACCAAGTAAACTATACAAAGATTTCAACTCCACCCGATTAGCTTCTTTGTAGTACAGTCCACTTTAATATCTATTGCCACGGAAGACTGTAGAGGTCAAGTCAGTGGATATTTTTAATACATATAGATTCTTGATTAGTACGTGTGTCAGAGGTTATGGGGAGAGGGCAGGAGAATGGGGTTAGGATGGAGAGATAGATCAGCCATGACTGAATGGCCTAATTCTACTCCTTTGCCTTATGAACATGGCAGCAGACAGCACCCGTAGACAGGATCGAACCCAGGTCTCTGGTGCTGTACGGCAGCAACTCTGCCGCTGTGCCACCGTGACTCCCTACATTTCCTTGAAACGTGTGCGGGTTTGCACGTTAGAGAAGACACAAAATGCTGCAATAACTCAGCAGGACAGGCAGCATCCCTGGAGAACACGCATAGGTTCAGGACCCTTCTTCAGACTGATTGAAGGGCGGGACGAAAGAAAGCTGGAAGCCAGAAGGCTTGTAGGTTAATTGGCATCGTTTTCGGAAGCTTAGTTAATTTATTGTCATGTGCACCATAAAAAGCTTTTGTTACGTACTAACCAGAAAACATAAAGTCAATACATGATTACAATCGAGCCATCCACAGGGTACAGAAATATAATAATAATAATAATAATAATACATTTTATTTATATAGCGCTTTTCAGTCGGATAAAGGGAATAACGTGAATAACGTTTAGTGCAAGATAAAGTTCACTAAAATCTGATTTAAGGTAGTCCGAGCATCTCCAATGATGAAGAGAGTAGCTCAAGGCCGCAGTCTAGTTGTTGGTGGAATGTTTCAGTTGCCTCATAACAGGTGGGATAGCATTGAGCTGGTGTGAAAGGGTATTCAATGGATGGTGTGAGCTCGATGGTCCAAAGGGCCTGTTTCCATTCTGTATCTCTAAACTTAACTGACCGCAGGCCAGAGGAATGATTGCAAACGACTGGTCAAATAATGGGGTAGCATTTTTCTAAGATACACACAAAATACTGGAGTAACTCAGCGGGTCAGGCAGTATCTGTGGAGAGAAGGAATGGGTGACGTTTCAGGTCGAGAACCTTCTTCAAACTGAGAGTCAGGGGAGAGGGAGTCTGGAGATATGGAAAGGTAAGGTGTGAAAATACCAGATCAAAGCAGACGATGCAGATGGAAACGGAGCATTTTTCTAACACTTGTTTGTTATTTGGTAACAGGTAACCCATATTAAACCCCTTGCAGTAGATCCTCAATCCCCCCCCCCCCCCACTAGGGGCGCTGCATTGATGGCAACCTTTGCCTAGTCTGTCTGTTTTTCTATCTTTTTTATTTTTAGTCTGTTTTAAAAGTATGTTTTGGAGGTTCTATGTGGGGGAGGGGGGTGGGGTAAGGGGGAAACTGTTTCCCAGTCACTTCCTGGCGAGGATGCGACTATTCTCCGAGTCGTGTCCTCGCCCCCCTCCATCTTGGCCTACCAACTGGATTGGCACGGCCTTTCCTGCCAGAGCTACAGTGGCGGCGCAGCAATGGATTCACCGCGGAGCGGGCGATGCCTTACCTGGATCGCCATGTGAAGCTCCAGAGTGTTGGGCCTGCTGCTTCAACATCGCGGAGATGTGGTTTGTGGAGCTTCCAGTGCGGGCGGCACTGTCTTCAACAACGCGGAGTCCTGGGGCCTTTTGCCGAGGGCCACCAGGGTGAATCTCCGCCCAGCGCGGCCTGTGGACTTCGGGAGCCATAGGAAGTGGCCGATTCGGATGTCCAAGCCGCTGCAGTTGTTCTCCCGTTCCAACGTCGGTGTTCCAGCATTCGAGCGAGAGCGCGTGAACATCGGGCTGCCCGTAGCAGCGACAGCGAGGGTTTCGGGAGCCCCCCGACCACGGGTGAACAACAGAGGATGACTGAACTTTGGTGCCTTCCCTCACAGTGGTAAACTTTGATTCCGCTGTGTGGGGATATCTATGTTAAAGACTATCATGTTCTGTGCTCTTTTTTATTCGTATGGCTGTATGTTGACCACACATTTCTCTGTACCAATTGGTACATGTGACAAATAAATGTCTCTTGTCTCTCTTGTCTCAATACACCAAGCATCTGAAGTAAATACTTTTTCCCTTCCTCTCCAGGTGACCAACCAAAACAGGTCCCCGGTCGTTATCCAGAGAGCCATGTCAAAGCGCAACCTGGAAGGAGATTGGAAGGAATATCAACTTGTCCAGATCCTCTCAGAAGACAGATGTGAGGAATAAAACATAGGTTCCTTGATGCTGAGGTCGCCGAAAAAACCCAAATGGATGTGCTGCCTGCATTGCTGAAGACTGATAGGGAGTGCCGTGTGTGCAGTGATCTCGGTGTTTACGGAGTCATGGCGCCATGAGAACATCCCAGAGTCTGGTGCAAGTGTGAATGGCTTTCTGACTGTTCGGGCGGACAGGGACTGCAGAGAAAGTGATAGCGGTCCGTACAACTCTGGTCACATCACGGTGAAGGAGCGTGTGTGTGGCCCAGACATTGAACTGATGGCTGTGGATCTCCGCTTATGCTGTGTGCCCTGGGGATTCTCATATGCCGTTGCAGTGGCTGTTTATGTTTAATCTTTAAGTAGTTTTGTATCTTAGTGCTTTTTTGGTGTAACTGTCTGGTAAATCAAATTTCACTGTGCCTCGGTACACGTGATAACAGAGGACCATTGAAATGTTTATCAGACGGGTGATCAGGTAGGCCTCATAGGCCTAGTGTTCAGCGAAATGGTCGCGCAGTCTACGTTTGAAAATGTACTCATTGTTTTTTTTACTCTTCTGCCCCCAGAGTTGGTCATTCCAGACGGCGGCAACATCTATTATGCGGTAGGCCCCTCTGCGAACTTTGACTTCATCCTGAGGAAAAAGAAGAACTGCAGTCAGGTAGGAAATATATCGGCCAACTCGTTGACTAAATGTGGTTGTTTGGCTTTGTTTCCTGCAGGTCCACATTCAAACTAGTGAACCACCCTCTCTCCAGTCAGTGGCCAGATGATGAACGCTTTTGGAAAATGTTTGGATTGGCCTTTTGGAACTCCTAGGCTGATGTTTCCTGTCTATTTTCCCCTCCCAGCCTAATAATTTAATCTCCTCTTGGATATACAGAACTAGACCCACCTTCAACAAAGGACAGCTGAAGGACAGTTGGTCACCAATGATATTGCACTTGTCTCCAAATTCTGGTCAGCTTTATAGAGAACTGTTATTTTGTGTGTACATTTGTAAATGAGATCTGTGTCATGGAGGGACCATTGTAGCCGTAGCAGATGCTGAGCGGTCCCAACTACCTGGAAGGTGACTTTTATAGCTTTTCTGTCCGTTTATTCCGGGACAATGTTGGTGTGTTCTGCACAATTGTCACACACACACACTCTCCACTCACTCTCAATCACTCACACTCACTCTCTCACTCACTCACTCTCTCTTCACTCACCCACTCACCCACTCACTGTTCACTCACTCTCTCTCACACTCACTCTCACTCACTCACCCACATTCACTCACCCACTCACTCACTCACACTCACCCACTCACTCACTCACACTCTCCACTCACACTCACTCTCATTCACTCTCACTCCGTGTGTGGACGTGGCATCGAAGGACGAGATGCCGAAGCGAAGAAGTGGAAGCCAAATAACCGAGCGGAAACTATGCCGAAAAGCCAAATAACCGAAAGGGCGCAAGGCCGAAAAGCCAAATAATCGAACGGACGCAAGGCCGAAAAGCCAAATAACCGAATGGGCGAGACGCCTATAAGCGAACTAACCGAACGTAAACGGCGACAAAAAGCCAATTCACCGAAAGGGCGGATTGCCGAAAAGCCAAATAACCGAAAGGCGGGACGTCTAAAAGCCAACTCACCGAATGAACGCATCGCCAAAAAGCAAAATAACAGACATGACGTCGCCAGGGGGTGGGACTTGTCAATGATTGGTCCAGACCCCCGCGTCCATCACATCACTGGCCTGAGGAGACGGGAGGATGGGGGTCATTTTTAATTTTCCTTCGCCGATTTTGGAGTTTCCTAAATAGTAAATAAAACCCCATGTGATTGGAACTTCCGGTTGATTTAATAAAATAAAAATTGGTTCCATAGATATTTACACCAACTGTAACAATTATATTTTAATTACCACAACACATATACATACACTACCGTGCATCTTGAAGGCCACTGGTCCTTTTGGGTATGAATCAAGAAACCAGACGATAAAAATATGACTTTTTTAAAAGAATATTTTAGCTCCCCGAGTCTGTTCAGTGATATGAGTAAGTGTGAATCGGCGTGAGTTAGTGTAAGCGTGCACGCCCGAGAGACGGGAAGAGCCCGAGTGAGACCCCACCTGGAGTAATGTGTGCAGTTTTGGTCACCTAATTGGAGGAAGGACATTCTTGCTATTGAGGGAGTGCAGCATAGGTTTACAAGGTTAATTCCCGGGATGGCAGGACTGTCATATGCTGAGAGAATGGAGCAGCGAGGTTTGTACACTCTGGAGTTTAGAAGGATGAGAGGGAATCTCATTGAAACATATAAGATTGTTAAGGGTTTACGCTAGAGGCAGGAAACATGTTCCCGATGTTGGGGGAGTCCAGAACCAGAGGCCATAATTTAAGAATAAGGAGTAAGCCATTTAGAACAGAGACGAGGAAACACTTTTTCTCACTGAGAGTGGTGAGTCTGTGGAATTCTCTGCCTCAGAGGGCGGTGGAGGCAGGTTCTCTGGATGCTTTCAAGAGAGAACTAGACAGGGCTCTTAAAAATAGCAGTCAGGGGATATGGGGAGAAGGCAGGAACGTGGTACTGATTGGGGATGATCAGCCATGATCACATTGAATGGCGGTGCTGGCTCGAAGGGCCGAATGGCCGACTCCTGCACCTATTGTCTATTGTCTATTGTGACCGCGCTGCGCTGCCTCGGTCTTTATTCCCAGTAAGCACAATTATGAACCCATATCCAGTTAGGGTTGAATCTGAAGAAGGGCCCCAACACAAAACGTCCATGCCTTCCAATGTGTGCAAGCAGGCACTTCGGCCCAACACGCCCATGCCGACCAACATGCCCCATCTACACTAGTCCCACCTGCCTGCGTTTGGCCTTTAAACCCAAGTTATCCATGTAGCTCTCCAAAAGTGTTTTAAACATTGTGATAGTTTTCTTTAGAGATACAGCATAGAAACCACTGGCCCATTGAGTCCACGCCGACCATCCTTCACATTAGTTCTATGTTATCCGACTTTCTCACACCATATACACTAGGGGCCATTTTACAGAGGCCCATTAACCTACAATTGTAGATGGGATATGAAGGAAACCGGAGCATCCGGAGAAAACGCATGCGGTGAACGTGCAAACTCAACAAATACAACACCCGTGGCCAGGATGGAACCCGGGTCTCTGGCACTGTGAGGCAGCGGCTCTGCCTGCTAAGCCTCTATGCCGTGCTAAAGATACAGCATGGAAAGAGGCCTTTCGGCCCAGAGTCCACGCTGGCCATTGATCACCTGTCCACACTAGTTCCACGTTATCCCACTTTCTCATCCACTCCCGACACACTAGGGGCAATTTACACAGACCAATTAAACAATTATTGACATTATAATATTATTGAGTGCAAATCAAAGTGATGTAAACCCTTTTGTAGTGTGCTGCAAGATTTGAGACTGGTATTGCAACTAAGCCCCACTCTGAATCATTTAGAATTCTATAACTTCTACAGTACATACCTTTAGAAAGGAGATGAGGAATTTCTATAGCCAGATGGTGGTGAATATATGGAATTCATTGCCACAGTCGGCTGAAGAGGCCAAGTCAATTGATATTTTTAAAACAGAGATTGCCAGATTATTGATTAGTATGGGTGTCAGGGGTTATGAGGAGAAGGCAGGAGAATGGGGTTGAGATAGAAAGATAGATTAGCAATTATTGAAGGAGGGAATAAACCCGATCGGCCGAATGGCCTAATTCTGCTCCTATGACTTCCAAACTTGATCACTGGATATGTAGCTTTCTATTCACAAAGCAAGACTTCAATGTAAATAAGTCTAAAAACAAAGAACTGCAGATGCTGGTTTAATAGCAAAGAGAGACACGAAGTGCTGGAGTAACTCAGTGGGACAGGCAACGTCTCTGGAGAAAATGGATGGGGACCCTTCTTTAAACTGAATGTAGGTGGGGGGGGGGGGGGAAGGAAGAGGTGAAGAGCTGGAGGTGTGAAAATCAGGAGCCATCAGGGTCAGCCACAAATGAGCTCAGGTAGGGTAGATCCATTGTGGTAAAATTACCAGGGAGGAGGAAGGGTGGCAAGGGTGGAGGGGGAGTAAGATGAAGTTAGTTAAAATTAGACAATTTAATGTTCATAGAGCAGTCCTGAACTATCTACCTCATTGGTGACACTCGGACTATCCTTGATCGGACTTTGCTTGCTTTACCTTGCACTAAACTTTATTCCCTTATCTTGTATCAATACACTGTAAATGGATCATCATGTATTGTCTTTCTGCTGACTGGCTAGCACGCAACAAAAAGCTTTTCGCTGTGCCTCAGTACACGTGGCAATAAAATAAACTGTAACTAACATAAAGCTATGTACAAGTTGCACAAGTGAAATATGAGGTGCTGTTCCTTCAGTTTGCGTGTGGCCTCACTCTGGCAGTGGAGGAGGCGCAGGACAGAAAGCTCAGTGTGGGTCATAAGGAATAGGAGTAGAATTAGGCCATTTGGCCCATCATCAAACTCCGCCATTCAATCATGGTTGATCTATCACTCCCTCCTAACCCCATTCCCCTGCCCTCTCCCCATAACTCCTCACACCTGTACTAATCATAAATCTATCTCTGCCTTGTTCATTGACTTGGCCTCAACAGCCTTCTGTGGCAAATAATTCCAGATTCACCACCCTCTGGCTAAAGAAATGTCTCCACATCTCCTTCCTAAAAGAACATCCTTCTATTCTGAAGAGGTGTTCAAAGAAGGGACGAAGGTATACATTATTTGCCTTGCATCACAGTGGGGAATGTGAGGTCGCCAAAAAAAACAAGATGGATGTGCTGCCTGCACTGGTGAGGACTCAAAGGCAGTGCCGTGTGTGCAGTGATCTCGGTGTTTACGGAGTCATAGCGCCATGGGAACATCCCGGAGTCTGGTGCGAGTGTGGATGGCTTTCTGACTGTTCAGGCAGACAGGGACTGCAGAGAGAGTGAAAGCGGTTCGTACAACTCTGGTCACATCACGGTGAAGGAGCGTGTGTGTGGCCGAGACATTGAACTGATGGCTGTGGATCTCCGCTTATGCTGTGTGCCCTGGGGATTCTCACATGCCGCTGTGGTGGCTGTTTATGTTTAATCTTTAAGTAGTTTTGTATCTTGCTGCTTTTTTGGTGCATGGTAAATCAAATTTCACTGTGCCTCGGTACACTTGATAACAGAGTACCATTGAAATGTTTGTCAGACGGGTGATCAGGTAAACGGCGACAAAAAGCCAATTCACCGAAAGGGCGGATCGCCGAAAAGCCAAATACCTGAAAGGCCGGGACGTCTAAAAGCCAACTCACCGAACGAACGCATCGCCAAAAAGCAAAATAAGACATGACATAGACGAGGGTTGGGACTTGTCAGCGATTGGTCCAGACCCCCGCATCTATCACATAACTGACCGGGGGAGACGGGAGGATGGGGGTCATTATTAATTTTCCTTCGCCGATTTTGGACTTTCCTAAATATAAAATAAAACACCATGTGATTGGAACTTTCGGTTGATTTAACAAAATAATAATTGGTTCCATAGATATTTGCACCAACTGTAAAAATTATATTTTGACTACCACAACACATATACATACACTACCGTGCATCTTGAAGGCCACTGGTCCTTTTGGGTGTGAATCAAGAAACAAGACGATAAAAATGACTTTTTTTAAAGAATATTTTAGCTCCATGAGTCTGTTCAGTGATATGAGTAATTGTGCATCTGCGTGAGTTATTGTCAGCGTGCATGCCCGAGAGACGGGAAGTGTCCGCGCTGCGCTGCCTCGGGTCTTTATTCCCAGTAAGCAGAATTCTTCCAACTTCCGTGGTCCCCCAGCCGAGGTGGAGGATGGCCGTGGCCGGACACCACTGCACCCGGGAAGAGAGTGCGGGCTTCCTGAAGGATGCGCTCCTTCGGCCGCTTACACCTTGGTGCTCGGGTTCAGAGTGCCCAGAGTCACCCTCCAGCCCCGGGCATTGTGTGGGAAGGTACTTGGTGATCATTTTCCAATGTTCAATAGATTCAGGATCAGTTCCTGTGGATTGGAGGATAGCCTTACCTGGATCGCCGTTTGAAGCTCCGGAGTGTTGCGCCTGCTGCTTCAACATCGCAGAGATGTGGTTTGTAGAGCATCCAGTGCGGGCGGCACTGACTTCAACATCGCGGAGTCCTGGGGCCTTTTGCCGAGGGCCACCAGGGTGAATCTCCGCCCAGCGCGCCCTGTGGACTTCGGGAGCCATAGGAAGTGGCTGATTCGGATGTCCAAGCCGCTGCGGTTGTTCTCCCGTTCCAACGTCGGTGTTCCAGCATCCGAGCGAGAGCGCATGAATATCGGGCTGCCCGTAGCAGCGACAGCAAGGGGTTCGGGAGCCCCTCGACCACGGGTGAACAACAGAGGATGACTGAAGTTTGGTGCCTTCCCTCACAGTGGGAAACTTTGATTCCGCTGTGTGGGGATATCTGTTAAAGACTATCGTGTTCTGTGCTCTTTTTTATTCGTATGGCTGTATGTTGACCACACATTTCTTTGTACCAATTGGTACATGTGACAAATAAATGTCTCTTGTCTTGTCTCAATACACCTAGCGTCTGAAGTAAATACTTTTTCCCTTCCTCTCCAGGTGACCAACCAAAACAGGTCCCCGGTCGTTATCCAGAGAGCCATGTCAAAGCGCAACCTGGAAGGAGATTGGAAGGAATATCAACTTGTCCAGATCCTCTCAGAAGACAGATGTGAGGAATAAAACATAGGTTCCTTGATGCTGAGGTCGCCGAAAAAAACAAATAGATGTGCTGCCTGCATTGCTGAGGACTCATAGGGAGTGCCATGTGTGCAGTGATCTCGGTGTTTACGGAGTCATAGCGCCATGAGAACATCCCAGAGTCTGGTGCGAGTGTGAATGGCTTTCTGACTGTTCAGGCGGACAGGGACTGCAGAGAAAGTGATAGCGGTCCGTACAACTCTGGTCACATCACGGTGAAGGAGCGTGTGTGTGGCCCAGACATTGATGGCTGTGGATCTCCGCTTATGCTGTGTGCCCTGGGGATTCTCACATGCCGTTGCAGTGGCTGTTTATGTTTAATCTTTAAGTAGTTTTGTATCTTAGTGCTTTTTTGGTGTAACTGTCTGGTAAATCAAAATTCACTGTGCCTCGGTACACGTGATAACAGAGGACCATTGAAATGTTTATCAGAGAGCTGATCAGGCTTGATAACAGTAGGCCTACTGTTCAGCGAAACGGTCGGCCAGTCTACGTTTGGAAATGTACTTTGTTTTTTTCTCTTCTCCCCCAGAGTTGGTCATTCCAGACGGCGGCAACATCTATTATGCGGTAGGCCCCTCTGCGAACTTTGACTTGATCCTGAGGAAGAACTGCAGTCAGCTTGGAAATTTATCAGCCAACTCGTGGACTAAATGTGGTTATTTGGCTTTGTTTCCTGCAGAGCCACATTCAAACTAGTGAACCACCCTCTCCAGTCAGTGGCCAGATGATGAACGCTTTTGGAAAGTGTTTGGATTAGCCTTTTGAACTCCTAGGCAGATGTTTCCTGTCTATTTCCCCCTCCCTCCCTCCGGCGTAATGTTACAAAAGTTATGAGTTTAAAAAGCGTGAGATCAGCAGATTGGTCTTCTCACCTGTCATTCGCCACTTCCAGCACCCACTGTCAATCATCGATGCGAGAATAAAGCCTCAGTTGCCGGGAGTCCGGAAGTCGGGTGTGAGTCAGCCTGGATGCCCGGAAGCCATGAGTCGATCAACCGTGTGTGAATGAAATGTGAGTGGATCAGCCATGAGAGAGAGAACTGTGAGTCGAGCAGCCGTGAGTGAGTGAACTGTGAGTCAAGCAGCCGTGAGTGAACTGAGTCGAGCAGCCGTGAGTGAGTGAACTGTGAGTCGCGCAGCCGTGAGTGAATTGTGAGTCCTGAAGCCGCTATTGAGTGAACTGTGAGTCCAGAAGCCGTGAGTGAACTGAGTCCAGAAGCCGTGAGTGAGTGAACTGTGAGTCCCGAAAACGTGTGTGAGTTAACTGTGTCTGGAAGACATGAGTGAACTGTGAGTCGGGAAGCCATGAGTGAGTGAACTGAGTCCGGAAGCCATGAGTGAGTTAACTGTGAGTCCGGAAGCCATGATTGAGTGAACTGTGAGTCCAGAAGCCATGAGTGAGTGAACTGTGAGTCCAGAAGCCATGAGTGAGTGAACTGTGAGTCCAGAAGCCGTGAGTGAAGGAGGCCGTGAGTGAACTGTGAGTCTGGAAGCAATGAATGGGTGAACTGTGAGTCCAGAAGCCGTGAGTGAGTGAACTGTGAGTCCGGATGCCGTGATTGAGTGAACTGTGAGTCCAGAAGCCGTGAGTGAGTGAACTGTAAGTCCAGAAGCCTTGAGTGAGTGAAGTGATCTGGGAGTCCAGAAGCCGTGAGTGAGTGATCTGTGAGTCCAGGAGCCGTGAGTGAACTGTGAGTCCGGAAGCCGTGAATGAGTGAACTGTGAGTCTGGAAACCGTGGGTGAAGGAAGCCGTGAGTGAGTGAACTGTGAGTCTGGAAGCCGTGAGTGAGTGAACTGTGGGTCCAGAAGCCGTGAGTGAGTGAACTGAGTCCGGAAGCCATGAGTGAGTGAACTGTGAGTCTGGAAGTCGTGAGTGAGTGAACCGTGAGTCCAGAAGGGGTGAGTGAGCGAAATGTGTGTCTAGAAGCCATGAGTGAGTGAACTGTGTCCGGAAGCCGTGAGTGAGTGAACTGAGTTCGGAAGCCATGAGTGAGTAAACTGTGAGTCCCGAAGCCTTGAGTGAGTAAACTGGGAGTCCTGAAGCGGTGAGTGAGTGAAATGTGAGCCTAGAAGCCGTGAGTGCGTGAACTGTGAGTCCAGAAGCAGTGAGTGAGTGAACTGTAAGTCCATAAGCCTTGAGTGAGTGAAGAGTGATCTGTGAGTCCATAAGCCGTGAGTGATCTGTGAGTCCAGAATCCGTGAGTGAGTGAACTGTGAGTCCAGAAGCCGAGAATGCATGAACTGAGTCTGGAAACCGTGGGTGAAGGAAGCTGTGAGCGAGTGAACTGAGTCTGGAAGCCGTGAGTGAGTGAACTGTGGGTCCAGAAGCCGTGAGTGAGTGAACTATGAGTCCAGAAGCCGTGAGTGAGTGAACTGTGAGTCCGGAAGCCGTGAATGAGTGAACTGTGAGTCTGGAAACCGTGGGTGAAGGAAGCCGTGAGTGAGTGAACTGTGAGTCTGGAAGCCGTGAGTGAGTGAACTGTGGGTCCAGAAGCTGTGAGTGAGTGAACTGAGTCCGGATGCCATGAGTGAGTGGACTGTGAGTCCGGAAGTCGTGAGTGAGTGAACCGTGAGTCCAGAAGCGGTGAGTGAACCGTGAGTCCAGAAGCGGTGAGTGAGTGAAATGTGAGTTTAGAAGCCGTGAGTGAGTGAACTGTGAGTCCGTAAGCCGTGAGTGAGTGATCTGTGAGTCCAGAAGCCGTAAGTGAGTGAACTGTGAGTCCAGAAGCCGAGAATGCATGAACTGAGTCTGGAAACCGTGGGTGAAGGAAGCCGTGAGTGAGTGAACTGTGAGTCTGGAAGCCGTGAGTGAGTGAACTGTGGGTCCAGAAGCCGTGAGTGAACTGTGAGTCCGGAAGCCATGAGTGAGTGAACTGTGAGTCTGGAAGCCGTGAGTGAGTGAACCGTGAGTCCAGAAGCGGAGAGTGAGTGAACCGTGAGTCCAGAAGCAGAGAGTGAGTGAACCGTGAGTCCAGAAGCGGTGAGTGAGTGAAATGCGAGTCTAGAAGCCGTGAGTGAGTGAACTGTGAGTCTGGAAATCCGTGAGTGGGTGAACTGTGAGTCCGGAAGCAGCAAGTAAGTGAACTGTGAGTCCGGAAGCAGTGAGTGAGTGAACTGTGAGTCCAGAAGCCGTCAGTGAGTGAACTATGAGTCCAGAAGCTGTGATAGTGTGAACTGTGTGTCCGGAAGCTGTGAGTGAGTGAACTGTGAGTCCAGAAGCCATGAGTGAGTGAACTGTGAGTCCCGAAGCCTTGAGTGAGTAAACTGTGAGTCCGGAAGCCGTGAGTGAACTGTGAGTCCGGAAGCTGTGAGTGCGTGAACTGTGAGTCCGATAACCGTGAGTGAGTGAACTGTGAGTCCGGAAGCCATGAGTGTGTGCACTGTGAGTCCGGAAGCCGTGAGTGCGTGAACTGTGAATTCGGAAGCCGTGAGTGAGAAAACTGTGAGTCCAGAAGCCGTGAGTGAGAGAACTGTGAGTCCAGACGCCGTGACTGAGTGAACTGTGAGTCCGGAAATCCGTGAGTGAATGAACTGTGAGTCCGGAAACAGCAAATGAGTGAACTGTGAGTCTGGAAGCAGTGAGTGAGTGAACTGTGAGTACGGAAGCCATGAGTGAGTGAACTATGAGTCCGGAAACTGTGAGTGTAGAAGCCGTGAGTGAGTGAACTGTGAGTCCGGAAGCCGTGAGTGAGTGAACTGAGTCCACCACCGTGAGTGAACTGTGAGTCCAGAAGGCGTGAGTGAGTGAACTGTGAGTCCAGAAGCCGCCCGTTGCACGGAGGCGGCCCGGATCGCGGAGCCTGCCCGATTGCTGCAAACTCGAGATCCAGGGTTAATGAGTGAGAGTGGGGGATTTGAGGGTGCTAGGCGCTGGCGGGGCCGGGTGCTGGCTGGGCCAGTCGCTGGTGGGGCTCACCACCCCCGCCCTCACCCCTATCCCCCCTTCCCTCGCATACTGTAGATTGGTTATTTCCTACTAACCAATTATAGTGCTTGCTAGTAGTTGCTCCGCCCAATGTGCGATTCATATTACCAAGAGCTCGCCTACGTCATTTAGTCTGAGTAGCTGCTAGGAAATGTAATGTCCTGCAGACCGATGCTGGAAGTGGACTTTAATAAACATGTGTTGTACCTTGATGTGTGTTCGACTTGTCTCATTACATGGTGTCAGAGAGCGAGGCTTACCTACTCCATTCATGTTTATCGGGTTTAGTTTTTTAAATATATTTGTTTTATGTGCGTTATCTCGATCATGGCAAACTCGTCTCGCCATCCTAGTCCTCTGATCTTTGACTCTGACATTGCTCAACGCTGGCGCCTTTTCGAGTGCGACTACATTAACTATGTTCGCATCGTTCATCACAACGATCCTCCAGATGTACGTGCTTCTGTATTACTCAACCTGGCTGGCCCAGAGGCAATGAAACGTGCGGAGTTTCACATTTGAGCCTGCTGTTTTAGATGCGAATGGAGAATTAGTGGCTTGAAATACATGGCTGCACGCTGCCAATTCCGTAATTTGTGCGATGAACTCATCCCTGACAAGACGTTAAGGGATGAACTGCTCCATAACACTGACCTGACC
This sequence comes from Malacoraja senta, assembly GCA_038087875.1. Taxonomy (NCBI): domain Eukaryota; kingdom Metazoa; phylum Chordata; class Chondrichthyes; order Rajiformes; family Rajidae; genus Malacoraja; species Malacoraja senta. The sequence goes on along the minus strand of JAXLNO010004412.1, from coordinate 525,260 downwards.
CTTAATCAAGCCGAACACGCCTGTCGGATTGCTGAGATAACATCTTCCCACACTAAGTCTGTGATCTCTGTCCTGCGTTCACTGTAGTGTCAATCTTACAGAAACCTCCTGTCGTAACAGCCGTTCCCAGCCTTCCCCGGCCTGGCAGCAGAGAAGGTCTGTTGCTCGATGTCCTAATTGCAACTATTTTCATGTTACGGGTCGAGAATTCTGTATTGCTTTTGGTAAAATCTGTAATTTCTGCAAGAAATCCAACCACTTTGCAAGATGTTGCCATTCCCGTGCAACTCAATCCGTCTCAAGGTCGAGTTTGCACCTGTTACAACAGGAGCCTGCTGATAACCAATACCAAAAGCCTGACTTGCCATCCTCCGCTCAGCTCCCTCAAAGTACAGATAACAGTTCAGCCATCCACTCTCCCCTCCCTTCGTCTAATGAGAAACTGGACCCTGAGGTAACCATGTTTGTGATTGCGAAGGTTGATACGGGCGCAAAATGCAATGTCATCTCATTGTCCGAGTTTTAAAAAATTCATAATGCTGAACATGTTGAAAAGGCCTCGGCCACGCTTCGGGCTGACGGGGAAGATGTTCTACACCCTCATGGACAGACTAATTAAAAATGCACCATAGACTCGCAGCCGCATACCCTAAAATTTTATATCGTCAAGGGAGATTATGAGACTCTGCGCAGTATCAATGCATGCCACGATCTAGGCCTAGTATACTTTGGCCACGCTGTCCATCAACTCTTTCTCGCTGAGGGCCCCACTCAGCAAATACTCTCTCAATACAGAGAACAATTTAACAACGAGCTTGGCAAGTTGCCCCTCAAGTACCGCATTACCGTTGATCCCAACGTCACTCCTGTGATTCGAACACCACATAATGTTCCGCATACCGTGTGTGACAGAGTACACAATGACCTCAAGCTGATGGCCTCCATGGGTGTCAATGCTGAAGTTACTGACCCATCTGACTTGGTTTCCACCATGGTGGTCACAATGAAAAAAAACAAGGAGATCCGTATCTGCATAAATCCCAGAGATCTGAACGCTGCTATCAAACGCCCGCACTACCCTATGTGAACAGTAGAGGAAGTTGCTGCTCAAATAGGCAACGCATCAGTGTTCTCCGTTCTGGATGCCAAAAGCTTGTTTTGGCAGATTCCGCTGGACCCAGATTCGTCCAATCTTATTACGTTCGCAACCCTCTTTGGTCGCTACAAATTCCTGAGAATGACCTTTGGCATCAACTTGGCCAGCGAAGCTTTCCAGCGCACGATGGAACAATTGTTTGCTGAGTGTCCATGCGTCATCATTGTAGATGACATTCTCGTCAACGGGCGCGACTTGGCTGAACATGTTAATCTGAAGAAAGTACTGGACTGTGCCAAAGACATTCAGCTCAAACTGAATTCCTTGGAGTGCAAATTTTGAGTCCCGGAAGTTACCTACGTCAGACATGTCTTCACAAGTGATGGTCTCAGACCAGACACATCAAAAACTACAGCTGTCAACGAGATGTCGATTCATACTGACGCTGCGAATCTACAAAGGTTCCTCGGAATGGTCAACTACCTGGGGAAATTTATTCCCAACCTCGCCAGTCGCCATCGGTAGTGGGTAAACAGTCTGTGGTTGGGGTGAGAGCAGTCCATGGCGACGCTGAGCGCCCTTCGCAGACAACGCTTGCTTTGGACAGACTCAATGACGGGGTGTGAGGAACCGGTGATGCATTGGGCAATTTTCACCACCCTCTGCAGTGCTTTCCGGTCGGAGACAGAGCAGTTGCCATACCATACTGTGTTGCAGTTGGTAAGGATGCTCTCGATGGTGCAGCGGTAGAAGTTCACCAGAATCTGAGGAGACAGATGGACCTTCTTTAGTCTCCTCAGGAACAAGAGACGCTGGTGAGCCTTCTTGACCAGAGTTGAGGTATTGTGGGTCCAAGAGAGGTCATCGGAGATGTTGACCACCAGGAATCTGAAGCTGGAAACACGTTCCACCTCCGTCCTGTTAATGTGGATGGGGGTGTGCGTGCCGCCCCTAGACTTCCTGAAGTCTACAATGAGCTCCTTGGTCTTCTTGGAGTTAAGGGCCAGGTTGTTGTCAGCGCACCATGCTGTTAGGAGCTGGACCTCCTCCCTATAGGCCGACTCATCGTTGTTGCTGATGAGGCCAATCACCGTTGTATCATCAGCATACTTGATGATGGTGTTAGTACCATGTACAGGTGTGCAGTCGTAGGTGAAGAGGGAGTAGAGGAGGGGGCTCAGCACACAGCCCTGTGGAACGCCGGTGTTCAGGGTGAGTGTTGAAGAGGTGTGCTTGTCTAACCTAACAAACTGGGGTCTGTTGGTTAGAAAGTCCAGTATCCAGTTGCAGAGGGAGGGGTCGATGCCCAGGTCACCGAGTTTGGTGATCAGTTTAGAGGGTATGATGGTGTTGAATGCTGAGCTGTAATCGATGAACAGCATTCTTACGTAAGTGTCTCTGTTGTCGAGGTGGGAGAGGGCGGAGTAAAGTGCCGTTGAGATGGCATCCTCCGTACTCCTGTTCTTGCGGTAGGCAAACTGATAGGGATCCAATGTGGGGGGTAGGCAGCCTTTGAGGTGTGCCAGGACCAGCCGCTCAAAGCACTTGGCGATGAAGTGAAGTGTGAGGTGTTGCATTTTGGGACGTCAAACAAGGGCAGGACCTACACAGTAAATGGTAGGCCTCTGGGTAGTGTAGAGCAGAGGGATCTAGGAGTATAGGTGCATGGTTCCTTGAAGGTCGAGTCGCAGGTGGATAAGGTCAAAAAGGCTTTAGGCACTTTGGCCTTCATCAGTCAGAGTATTGAGTAGAAGTTGGGAGGTCATGTTGCAGTTGTATGAAACATTGGTGAGACCGCATTTAGAATATTGTGATCAGTTCAGGGCACCATGTTACAGGAAATATATTGTCAACCTTGAAAGGGTTCATAAAAGATTTACGAGGATGTTGCCAGGACTAGAGGGTGTGAGCTATAGGGAGAGGTTGAATATGCTGGGTCTTTAATCCATGGAGCGCAGGATGATGAGGGGAGATCTTATAGAGGTATACAAAATCATGGGAGGAATAGATCGGGTAGATGCACTGAGTCTTTTTCCCAGAGCAGAGGAATCGAGGACCAGAGGACATAGGTTCAAGGTAATGGGGAAAATATTTAATAGGAATCCGAGGGTTAACTTTTTCATACAAAGGATATTGGATGCATGGAACAAGCTGCAAGAGGAGGTAGTTGAGGCTGGGACCATCCCATCGTTTAAGAAAATATTAGACAGGTACATGGGTAGGACATTGTTGGCTGGTGTGGGCGAGTTGGGCTGAAAGGCCTGTTTCCACACTGTATCACTATATAACTCCAATTCACCACGCTCTCTCTGAAGAACATCATGCACAATTCAGTTTTAATTGGTCACATTAAATGGCGGTGCTGGCCCGGGAATTAACCTCGTGAACCTATGCTGCACTTCCTCAATAGCAAGAATGTCATTGTCCCATCTGGGACACATGACAATAAACTCTGTTGACTCTTGAGTCTTGGCCTTCATAACAAGATGAGTTGAGAATTGGAGCAAAGAGGTCCTTCTGCACTTGTACAGGGCCCTAATGAGTCCACACCTGGAGTATTGTGTGCAGTTTTGGTTTCCAAATTTGAGGAAGGACATTCTTTCAATTGAGGGAGTGCAGCGTAGGTTCATGGTTAATTCCCGTGATGGCAGGACTGTCATATGTTGAAAGAATGGAGCGACTGGGCTTGTTTACACTGGAGTTTAGAATGAGAGGGATCTTATTGAAACATTATTAGGGGATTGGGCACGTTAGAGGCAGGAAACATGTTTCCGATGTTCGGGGAGTTCAGAACCAGGGGCCACAGTTTAAGAATAAGAGGTAGGCCATTTAGAACAGAGATGAGGAAAATCTTTTTCACCCAGAGAGTTGTGAATCTGTGGAATTCTCTGCCTCAGTAGGCAGTGGAGGCCAATTTTCTGGATGCTTTCAAGAGAGAGTTAGATAAAGCTCTTAAAGATGGTGATATGGTGAGAAGGCAGGAACGGGGTACTGATTGTGGATGATCAGCCATGATCACATTAAATGGCGGTGCTGGCTCGGTGCCGAATGGGCTACTCCTGCACTTATTGTCTATTATCTATTGTCTATCTTATAGAGCAGAATAAGATCATGAGCAGAATCCATATATAACCATAACAGCACGGAAACAGGCCATCTCGGCCCTTCAAGTCCGTGCCGAACATTTTTTTTATTTTAATTAAAAATAAATACTTCCCCCTAGTCCCATCTACCTGCACTCAGACCATAACCCTCCATTCCTTTCCCGTCCATATACCCATCCAATCTATTTTTAAAGGATAACATCGAACCTGCCTCCACCACTTCCACTGGAAGCTCATTCCACACAGCTACCACTCTCTGAGTAAAGAAGTTCCCCCTAATGTTCCCCCTAAACTTCTGTCCCTTAATTCTCAAGTCATGTCCCCTTGTTTGAACCTTCCCTACTCTCAATGGGAAAAGCTTATCCACGTCCACTCTGTCTAACCCGCTCATAATTTTAAAGACCTCTATCAAGTCCCCTCTTAACCTTCTGCGCTCCAAAGAATAAAGACCTAACTTGTTCAACCTTTCTCTGTAACTTAGTTGCTGAAACCCAGGCAACATTCTAGTAAATCTCCTCTGTACTCTCTCTATTTTGTTGACATCCTTCCTATAATTAGGCGACCAAAATTGTACTCCATACTCCAGAATTGGCCTCACCAATGCCTTGTACAATTTTAACATTACATCCCAACTTCTATATTCAATGCTCTGATTTATAAAGGCCAGCACACCAAAAGCTTTCTTTACCACCCTATCTACATGAGATTCCACCTTCAGGGAACTATGCAGTTATTCCTAGATCCCTCTGTTCAACTGCATTCCTCAATTCGCTACCATTTACCGTGTACGTCCTATTTAGATTTGTCCTGCCGAGATGTAGCACCTCACATTTGTCAGCGTTAAACTCCATCTGCCATCTTTCAGCCCACTCTTCCAAATGGCCTAAATCTCTCTGTAGACTTTGAAAATCGACTTCATTATCCACAACACCACCTATCTTAGTATCATCTGCATACTTACTAATCCAATTTTCCACACCATCATCCAGATCATTGATGTACATGACAAACAACAGTTGACCCAACACAGACCCCTGAGGCACCCCACTAGTCACCGGCCTCCAACCTGACAAACAGCCATCCACCATTACTCTCTGGCATCTCCCATTCAGCCACTGTTGAATCCATCTTGCTACTCCACCATTAATACCCAACAATTGAATCTTCTTAACCAACCTTCCATGAGGAACCTTGTCAAAGGCCTTACTGAAGTCCATATAGACAACATCCACTGCTTTACCCTCATCAATTTCCCTAGTAACCTCTTCGAAAAATTCAAGAAGATTAGTCAAGCATGACCTTCCAGGCACAAATCCATGTTGACTGTTCCTAATCAGACCCTGCTTATCCAGATGCTTATATATATTATCTTTAAGTACCCTTTCCATTAATTTGCCCACCACTGACGTCAAACTAACAGGTCTATAATTGCTAGGTTTACTCTTCGAACCCTTTTTAAACAACGGAACAACATGCGCAGTACGCCAATCCTCCGGCACTATTCCCGTTTCTAATGACATTTGGAATATTTCTGTCATAGCCCCTGCTATTTCTACACTAACTTCCCTCAGTCCTAGGGAATATCCTGTCAGGACCTGGAGACTTATCCGTTTTCATATTTTTCAAAAGTGTCCGCACCTCCTCTTCTTTGAATCTCACAGTTTCCATTGCTACTCTGCTTGTTTCCCTTACCTCACATAATTCCATATCCTTCTCCTTCGTGAATACCGAAGAAAAGAAATTGTTCAATATCTCCCCCATCTCTTTTGGCTCTGCAGATAGCTGTCCACTCTGACTCTCTAATGGACCAATTTTATTCCTTGTTATCGTTTTGCTATTAATATAGCTGTAGAAACCCTTTGGATTTACTTTCACCTTACTTGCCAAAGCCACCTCATATCTTCTTTTAATGGATTGGGTAAATGCAGTCTTGTATCCAGAATAGAGGAATCAAGAACCAGTGGACATAGGTTTAAGGTGTGGGCGGAGGAAGGGGGGAGGGGCTAAGTTTTATTAAGAACCTATGGGGCAAGTTGGGTCAAAGTGCATGTTTCCCATAGCATATGATTCTATTAGATGTATGTACAGGAAGGGTTGAGAAGGCAATGGGCCAAATGTAGGAAAATGGGCCGAGCCCAAAATGTCAAATTGGAAGGCATGGACAAGTTTCCATGGACCTGTTTCCATGCTGTACAGATCTTGAATCTATAAAACATTGGAAAATGATCACCAATGGATCCACTATTTCTCGAGCCACTTCCCTAAGTACCCTGGAATGCCTTTTGGGATTTATCAGCCTTCAGTCCCATTAGTCTCCCCAACACCATTTCATGCCTAATGTGAATTTCCTTTATTTCCTCTGTCACCCTCGGTCCTCTGGCCAAGATCACCCCTCACCCTTCAGTACTCCAAGGAATAAAGTCCCAGCCAGCTCAACCTCTACCTACAGCTCGGTTCCTCGAGTCCAGGCAACATTCTTGTAAATCTTCTCTGCACCTTTCCAGCTTAACAACATCTTTCCTATAACAGGGTGACCCATACTGAACACAATACTCTAAATGTGGAGGAAAGAATTGCAGAAGCTGATTTGCACTGAAGATAGACACAAAATGCTGGAGTAACTGTTCCTGAAATGGTGTGCATTTTCACACTTCTATATCTTTAGCCCGATGGGTGAGGGGAGCAGAGGGAGTGGCCAGGGTGCGACTCGTCCTTAATTATGCTGGTGGCCTTGCCGAGGCAGCGTGAGGTATAAATGAAGTCAATGGAGTGGAGGTTGTTTGTGTGTTGGTCTAGGCTGTCCCCACAATTCTCTGCAATTTCTTGCAGTCTTACATGGAGCTGTTCCCAAACCATGACACCCACTTTACTGTTGTTTGCAAATCATGCCTTGTACGTTCACATCCTAATCATTGATAGAGATGATAAACAGCAATGGGCCCAGCACCAAACCCTGAGGCGCACCACTAATCACAGACCTTCGGTCTGAAAAACATCCTTCCACCATCAACCTCAATTTCCTTCCATGAAGCCAATTTTTCTACAAAATAAAAACAAAGAACTGTAAATGCGGTTTCTACCATAGACAGACATAAAATGCTGGAGTATCCCAGCGGGTCTGGCAGCATCTCTGCAGAAAAAAGATGGGTGACATTTTGGGTCGGGACTCTTCTTCAGACCTTTCTTTGGATTGGTTATCTTCTTCCCTGCGGCTGTTACACTACTCAACACTGTACCTCAGTGACTGCCAATCACCCCCCCCCCCCCCCAGGATTTATTAGATTTATTTACTGCTCATATTTATGTCGCTCTTCTAGGGAGATGCTAACTGCATTTCGTTGTCTCTGTACTGTACACTGCACAATGACAATAAAGTTGAATCTGAATCGGGATCTGTACTGTATTAAATTCCATCAACCATTCCTCCGCCCACCTGGCCAATCGATCCTGATCCTGCTGCAATCTTTCACAACCATCCTCACTGTCTGCAAAACCACTAACTTTTGTATCATCTGCAAACTTGCTAATCTTGACCTGTGTGTTCTCATCAAAATCATTGATGTAGATGACAAACAGTAACAGGCCCTGCACCGAACCCTGAGGCACACCACTGGTCACAGGCCTCCAGTCTGAGAAGCAACCTTCCACCATCACCCTCTGCTTCATACCATGGAGCCAATTTGCTATCCATTCAGCTATCTTTCCTTGGATACCATGCGATCTAACCTTCCAGAGCAGCCAACCATGTCGAACGCCTTACTGAAGTCGATGTGCACATCTACAGCTCTGCCCTCATCAACTTTTTTGGTCACGTCTTAAAAACAATCAATCAGATTTGTGAGACACGACCTCCCACGTGCAAAACCATGCTGACTAATCAACCCTTGCCCATCCAAATGCCTGTATAACCTATCTCATAATACTATATAATACTCTCCAGTAACTTACCAACTACAGATGTTAAGCTCACCAGCCTATAGTTCCCAGCATTTTCCCTGCAGCCCCTCTTGAAAAGAGGCACAACATTTACCACCCTCCAGTCTTCTGGCACCTCTCCTGTATTTAAGGACGACTTGTAAATTTCAACCAGGGCTCCCGCAAATTCCTCTCTATTTTCCCGCAATGTCCTTGGATATATCTGATCAGGCCCTGGAGATTTGTCTACCTTCAAACACGACAATTCTACACGGTTTGTAGGCGGCGCGGCACTTGGCTGCAGTGGCTCATCGGTAGTCCTGTTTGTTTGCGTTTTTTGTGTTGTTTATTTTGTTTTGGTTAGTCTAGTGTTTGGTTTTTAGTTTGTGTTTTGGTGGGGTGGGGGGTTGTAACGGGGTTTGTAGTCTCTCCCTGCGGGGGAATGCGACTTTTTGTCGTATTCCCCTTCTCTGCCTCCGTCTGCGCGGAGGCCTAATGGAGGTGGCGACCTCGAGGCTCTGGAGGCAGAGCCCGTCAGGACTCGCCCTAAGCTCGCTCCCGTGAGGGTGGTCCGGCTCAGGGCTGGAACAGTGCTCCCGTGAGCGCCCAAGTCGGGGCGGCCCGGCCCGAGGGAGAAGCGACGCCCAAGTCGGGGCAGCCCGGCCCCAGGGAGGTTCGGCGCCCAAGTCGGGGCGGCCCGGCCCGGGGAAGAAGCGACGCCCATGTCGGGGCAGCCCGGCCAGAGGGAGAAGCGACGCGCAAGTCGGGGCGGCCCGGCCCGGGGAAGAAGCGACGCCCAAGTCGGGGCGGCCTGGCCCGGGGAAGAAGCGACGCCCAAGTCGGGGCGGCCCGGCCCGGGGGAGAAGCGACGCCCATGTCGGAGCGGCCCGGCCCGGGGGAGGTGCGGCGCCCATGTCGGGGCGGCCCAGCCCGAGGCTGAAGACGGCACGGTACTCACGTGAGGGTGGCTAGGACGGTGTTCTGGCGGTGGTGGCCTGAGACCGGGGTTCGGCCGCGGGCCAGCGGCTGCGTCTGCAGGACTGGTGGGCGGCAGCTTCTACCACCCCGGGCTGCGGTGTTTGAGCCGTGGGAAACATCGCCCGGGGGGTATCGCCTCAGCGCAGAGGGAAAAAAGGAGGGAAGAGACTGCAGACCTAAGACTTTTGCCTCCATCACAGTGAGGAGATGTTGGGTAGACTCACTGTGGTGGATGTTAATATGTGTTTATTGTTGTTTTATGTATGACTGTTGCAATTTTGTTCAGACTTCGGTCTGAATGACAATAAAGGGCTATCTAATCTAATATCTAGAGGGTTTGGAGTTTAAATCACTGAAGGGAATAAGCAGATGATTTTTCAAATATTGGGAATTGAGAGCAACGAGCAGCAGGCTCAGGAAAGGAGTTGCGACAAATTAGCCATGCTTATGAAAATCGGGTAGCAATGTTACAAAATTTGGAGATTTTAAAAATAATGTCTGCAATTTATCCCATCAGATAAAGCATAAAAAGAAGTTTAATTTGACACCTAATTCACTTTCATATCTTCAGTATTAAAAATGTTATGGCCATTTTCATACTCGGAAATTAGCATCTTGTTCCCTATTGCTTTTCCATTGACTTAACACAAAAGCTGTGATCGAGGACAGTTAAAAGCCCATAACTTTCTTAAAAATTAAGAGAACTGAAAGAAATGTCCAGTTATTATAGATTGAAGCATTCTGAACCAAATATGAAACAATCTTACTTAGAAGACATGAAATTAAAGCATATAATTAGTTAGTTACCTCATTGTAGCTAATTACAAAATTCAATTACTAGATCTAAACATCTATCAATTTCTTAAGAATAGATTAACATTTTTAAATAGCCTAAGTGTCCAAATAACATTCACACAAGAATTCACAATATAACATAATATTTAAATCTCATTGTCATGAATTTACAGGCCAAATGGAAGGAATTGAATGTTTAATACCTGTAAATTAATGGACATTTAAATCTTCTTGTGAGTGAGGATTTCTGGAACGCGATCTTTTGGAACGTTCATTTGCGGTGAATTTAACCCCGTATTGGCATGAAAAATACTGCCGTTAGTTCGGGGAATAAAATCACCGTTTCGCAAGAAAAAAATTGAATTAAAGGCTTCTTAAGAAGCACTTTTATACATTTAAATAAACCACTTTCGTTTACCTGTCCCGTACGTAAAATCAGTCCCCGTTATCGGCGTTGACGGCTTCAGGAGCTGATTTTAAAGTGACTCCAGCGCTGACATTGTCGATTTAATAAAAATACAAAATTCACAAAACGCCCCTAGGAACGATTTTTCAGCAAACGCTTGTACTCCAACGAAATATAATTCAGGACAAGGTAGGAGAAACCCGCGTTTTAAGCCCGCCCCCCCCCTTAAAGGCGCCAAAATCGCGCACACGGCCAGTGGCAGAATTACAGCGCCGGTGAAGGTAAGTATTGTAACATACCTAAATCGGGCAGGTTTGATGAGAAAGATAACACTCCTGCCTTTTAGGTGTTTTTATGTGAAAGGGTATAATAGCATGGTAATTCTCAAGTAAAGTGTATAAGTACTATAGAGAGAACTAGGGGATCTAAACTCAGAAAGATAAAGTGGACGATGATATCTCACTGGGAATCAAGGTCATATGAAACATATACACTCTCCCAGTCCCAGCTCCCACACCTCAGTTTTGCTTGCGTCTCTTGCTCAATGTTCCCTGTAGATTTTCACCAGATGTTGTCTCTGACTCTGAAAAGGAGTCCATCGTTCTCAGTCCATGAGCTTTCTGTAACAAACGCAACATCAGTCAAGGACATGATTGGGCAATTAGATCCAAATGCCAGAACTTTACTGGATGTTGGAATAAAATAGACAGAGCATTCTACAGCACAGGCCTTTCGGCCTAACTTATCCATACTGACCAAGTTGCTTAATTTATCTAATCACACTTGCCTGTACCTGCCCCATATTCCTCCAAATCTTTCCTCTCCGTGTGCCTGTCCAAATGGGTTTTCAATGACATAATCGTACTCTCCTCAAGCACGTTCCCCTAGCAGCTCGTTCCATAATACTGGTCCATCAAGTCCTCTTTGAATGTTCACCTCTCACATTAAACTATGCACCCAAGTTCCATACTCCCCTGCCCAGGGGAAAAGAGTGTGCACTTCACCTCTTGTGATTTTATAAACCAGTACAAGGTCACCTCCTAGATTCTACTCGCCACAGAAAAAGTCACGGCCTCTGCATATTCCTCAAACCCTCCAGTCCTGGTAACATCCACATCAATCTGTTTGTACCTTTTCAAGATTACCGACACCCTACCCCTCGCATGGCAAGCAGAACTGTGCCCATTTCTCCAGGTGTGGTCTCCCAGACGTCTTGTACACTTGAACAAAATGTATTGGAGCAGGGCAGACGTAGACCCAGATCACCTCTGGCAGTGCAGCATCTCCCGGAGCTTTACTTGGCATGTGTAAGAAGGAACGGCAGATGCTGGTTTAGAACATAGAAACATAGGTGCAGGAGGCCATTCGGCCCTTCGAGCCAGCAACGGCATTCATTGTGATCGTCCTCAATCAATAACCCGTGCCTGCCTGCCTTCTCCCCATATCCCTTGATTCCACTAGCCCCTAGACCTATATCTAACTCTCTCTTAATTCCATTAAGTGACTTGGCCTCCACTGCCCTCTGTGGCAGGGAATTCCACAAATTCACAACTCACTAGGTGAAAAAGTTTTTTCTCACCTCAGTCTTAATTGGCTTCCCCTTTATTCTAAGACTGTGGCCCCTAGTTCTGGACTCGCCCAACACTGGGAACATTTTTCCTGCATCTAGCTTGTCCAGTCCTTTTATAATTTTATATGTTTCTATAAAATCCCCCCCCCCCCCCATTCTTCTAAACTCCAGTGAATACAAGCCTAGTCTTTTCAATCTTTCCTCATGATAGTCCTGCCATCCCAGGGATCAATCTCGTGAACCTACGTTGCACTGCCTCAATCACAAGGATGTCCTTCCACATATTAGACCAAAACTGTACACATTACTCCAGATGTGGTCTTAGCAGAGCCCCATACAACTGCAGAAGAACCTCTTTACTCCTATACTGAAATCCACTTGTTTTGAAGGCCAACATTCCATTAGCTTTCTTCACTGCCTGCTGTACCTGCACTTTCAGCGATTGGTATACAAGGATGCCCAGGTCTTGCTGCACCTCCTCCTTACCTAACCTAACCCCATTGAGATAATAATCTGCCCCCTTGATTTCGCCGCCAAAGTGGATAACCTCACATTTATCTATATTACACTGCATTTGCCAAGCACTGCGCGCTCACTCAACCTGACCAGGTCACCCTGCAACGTCCTAACATCCTCTTCACAGTTCACACTGCCACCCAGCTTTGTGTCATCCGTAAACGTGCTGGTGTTGCTCCTAATTCCCTCTTCCAAATCATTAATATATATGGCAAACAGTTGCCGGCCCAACACCGAGCCTTGCGGCACTCCACTCGCCACTGCCTGCCATTCTGAAAAGCACCCGTTCATTCCTGTCTGCCAACCAATTTTCTACCCATGTCAACACCCTACCATGTGCTCTAATTTTAGTTACCAGTCTCCCGTGCAGGACCTTATCAAAGGCTTTCTGAAAGTCTAGATACACTACATCCACTGGCACCCCTTCATCCATTTTACTTGTCACATCCTCAAAAAATTCCAGAAGATTAGTCAAGCATGATTTGCCTTTCATAAATCCATGTTGACTTGGACTAATCCTTTTACTGCTATCCAAATGCCCAATTATTATCTCTTTAATAATTGACTCCAGCATCTTTCCCACCACCGAAGTCAGGCTAACCAGTCTGTAATTCCCCGTTTTCTCTCGCACTCCCTTCTTGAAAAGTGGGATAATATTCGCTATCCTGCAATCCACAGGAACTTATCCTGAATCCATTGAACATTGGAAAATGATCACCAATGCGTCCACTATTTCTAGACCACCTCCCTGACGACCCTGGGGTGCAGACCATCAGGTCCAGGGGATTTATCATCCTTCAGTCCCATTAGCCTACCCAATACTATTTCTCGCCTAATGAAAATTTCTTTCAGTTCCTCTACCCCCTTAGATCCTCTGTCCTCCAGTATATCTGGGAAGCTGTTTGTGTCTTCCTTAGTGAAGACAGATCCGAAGTACCTGTTGAACTCTTCTGCCATTTCCTTGGTACCCAAAATAAATTCACCCATGTCTGCCTTCAAGGGACCCACATTTGACTTTCCTACTCTTTTTCCCTTAACATATCTATAAAGGCTTTTACTGTCCTTCTTTATGTTCCTGGCCAGCTTCCCTTTGTACTTCATCTTTTCGTCCCGTATTGCCTGTTTTGTTTCCTTCTGTTGTCCTATGAAAGTTTCCCAATCTCCGGCTTCCAGCTACTCTTTGCTGTGTTATACATCTTTTCTTTTAGTTTTATTCTATCCCTAACTTCTCGTCAGCCACGGTTGCCTCCTACTCCCCTTAGAATCTTTCTTCCTTTTTCGAATGAAATGATCCTGCGTCTTCCGGATTATGCCCCAAAATTCCTGCCATTGCTGTTCCACCGTCATTCCTGCTAGGATCCCTTGGCCAGCTCCTCTCTCATGCCTTCACAGTCCCCTTTGTTCAACTGCAGACAGTATAGTGAATGACCCAGACAGTATAGTGAATGACCCAGAAACGGAACATAGGAAGAACCCGTTCACACTCAACGTGGACCTGTTGGGTTTTCCGCGCTCCCTCCACTGCCCCAGACTCGTGTCAGATCCCCCGCTCTGTCTTCCCCTCCCCCAGTACCAACCCCCTCTAATCTACTGTCCCCATGCACTCCTCCCCATCTATCCTCCCCTATGCCCCCTCCCCGTCAACACTTCCCCATACCCCTCCCCCGAGTATTCTTTCCCTCCCAGTCAACACTCCACCATGCTCCATGTCCCCCTCCCCATCAACTCTCCCCGTGCCCCTCCACCACGACCCCTTCCTCCATCTACTCTCCCAATGCCTTCCTCTGCGACTCCACATTCTCTCCCGACTCCACTTCCCACCCCCAACAAGTTAACCCTTCCCCATACTCCTATGCCCCCTCAACATCAACCTACCCCAATGCCCCCTCCCCTCAGTTTACCTTCCCCGTAACCCTCTCCCCATCTATCCCATGTACTCCCCTGCGCCCTCTTACCATCTCTCCCTCCCTGCCTCCCCTCTCAATCTACCTTCTATCCTCCCCTCATCCTTTGTCCTCCTACAGCCCCCCCTCGCCTGCTCCCTATTACATCTACAATTCCTCATGCCCCTCCCGAGTAGTTTTTCTCCCCGCCACACTCCCAGTTTACACTCCCTATGCGCCAGCATTCCCCCCTCCCCAACTCTCCCTATGCCCCTCTCCCCATGCCCCTCCTCCACCTTCTCTACCCGACTCCCCTTCCCCGTACTCCTATCCCCATCACCATCTACCTACCCCAATGCCCCCTCCCCTCACTGTCTACCCTCCCCTGTACCCCTCTCCCCATCTATCCCATGCACCCCACTCTCCACGTGCCCTCCCACCATCTCCCTCTTTCGCTCACCGCTTCCCATCGCCGCCTCCTCTCTCCATCGAGCGTCGACGCTCCCGCCCGTCCCCCACATCCCGCGCTCCCTCTATCTCCCCCTTGCACCACGACGACGATGATCCTCCGTCAGGCGCTCGCTCACGCTCTCACTCCGCGACCGTTAAACCGCCATCCGCGACCGTTAAACTGCCATCCGCGCGGGACCACCTGACCTGGCGGGCGAGACCAGTATGGCGGGAGCAACGGTTGACGGCACATCGATTGGTCCGGACGAACGTCAATCAGAGGGGCGGGTTCTATCCCGCGAGAGGGGCGGGGCCAGGGATTCTCCGCCCTCGGGGGCGGGGCTGCAGGTGAAGCCACAGCTCCGCCACTGTGTGTCCGCAGGGTCCTAATGTCCACCACGTGGTAAACCCTCGGGCTCCTCCTCCGCCTATTTTCCTTTCTTCTCCCCACCCCCTATCAGTCTGAAGAAGGGTTTCGGCCCGAAACATTGCCTATTTCCTTCGCTCCATAGATGCTGCTGCACCCGCTGAGTTTCTCCAGCATTTTTGTGTACCTACGTATTAAACCAATGCTGTCTGAAGAAGGGTTTCGGCCCGAAACGTCGCCTATTTCCTTCGCTCCATAGATGTTACCTCACCCGCTGAGTTTCTCCAGCATTTTTGTCTACCTTAAACGAATGCACCTTCTCTTGCTGTGTGTTCACAAAGTCCTCATTTCCACCTTTGAGAAATGGAACAGCATCCCTCTTCCCATCAGAACTGCCATCAGAATCCTCCATCGATTCTTTTAAGTCTAGACTTAAAACTTATCACTACTCTCAAGTTTTTCTTGAGGTCCTCTGAGGGAGCGCTGTATGTATGTGTCTATGTATGTATTGTTGATCTATGTGCCACTGTTTATAGCACGTTAGTACCTGCACCAGTGTAAAGCACTTTGGTCAATGAGAGTTGTTTTTTAATGTGCTATAGAAATAAAATTGACTTCATATACACGCGTGTTTTCCATAGATGTAAATAATTTTCCGATCAATTATATCCGCACACTCTTGAAGCCCTTTCATTTTAACGATGACAATATTACATGACAGCTGAAGACAAGAGTGTTTTATTGTCATATGTTCCGAAACGGAACAATGACATGCTTACTTGCAGCAACACAATTGCAGAGTAAACATAGCACTCTGAAAACAAAATGATCATGACAGAGGAAAGGTTTTCTTAACTGTGACTCCTCTTGAGGCTGGCATTACAACAAGTGAAGTACGAGTCTCCAAATGGGGTGATAGAATATCCCTCCACCTCCCTTAACTACCATGGGACTAACAGCAAGTGAGCAACTCCCTCCTGGTGCAGACGCAAGTTGGGCCCGATTGAAATGCCTCAATCGATTGAGAACTGGTGTTGGCAGAGCCAAGGTGTCTCTAAACAAATGGGGATATCACTCCAATGATGTCACCTGCGAATGTGATATTGAAACACAAACAATGAAATGCCCTCAACTGGAAAACCAATGCACAACTGCCGATCTCGCAGCCTACAATGAAGATGTCAAGAAGTGTGTTCAGCTCAGGCTGAACAATATCTAATCTTGTGAAGGTACACAAAAATGCTGGAGAAACTCAGCGGGTGCAGCAGCATCTATGGAGCGAAGGAAATAGGTAACGTTTCGGGCCGAAACCCTTCTTCAGACTGATAGGGGATGGGGAGAAGAAAGGAAAAAAGGAAAAGGCGGAGGAGGAGCCCGAGGGCTGGGGGAGGGGAGGAGACAACCAGATGGCTGATGAAGGGGAGGGGACAGCCAGGGCTAGCAGAATTGGGAGAATTCAACGTTCAGGCCACCAGGATGTAGACTGCCCAAGCGGAATATGAGGTGCATTTCCTCCAATTTACGGTGTTGCTCGCTGTGGCCATGGAGGAGACCCAGGACAGAGAGGTCAGATACGGAATGGGAGGGGGAGTTGAAGTGCTGAGCCACCGGGAGTTCAGGTTGGTTATTGCGGACCGACCGGAGGTGTTCGGCGAAACGATCGCCAAGCCTCCGCTTGGTCTCACCGATGTAGATCAGCTGGCATCTAGAGCAGCGAATGCAATAGATGAGGTTGGAGGAGATGCAGGTGAACCTCTGTCGCACCTGGAACGACTGCTTGGGTCCTTGAATGGAGTGGAGGGGGGAAGTGAAGGGACAAGTGTTGCATCTCTTGCGGTTGCAAGGGAAAGTACCAGGGGAGGGGGTGGTATGGGAGGGAAGGGAAGAATTGACAAGGGAGTTACGGAGGGAGCGGTCTTTGCGGAAGGCAGACATAGGGGGAGATGGGAAGATGTGGCGAGTGGTGGGGTCACGTTGGAGGTGGCGAAACTGACGGAGGATCACTTGTTGTATGTGACGGCTGGTGGGGTGAAAGGTGAGGACTAGGGGGACTCTGCCTTTGTTGTGAGTGGGGGGATGGGGAGAGAGAGCAGTGTTGCGGGGTATGGCAGAGACCCTGGTGCGAGCCTCATCTATGGTGGAGGAGGGGAACCCCCGTCCCTGAAGAATGAGGACATTTCAGATGCCCTGGTGTGGAACGCCTCATCCTGGGAGCAGATGCGGCGTAGACGGAGGAATTGGGAGTGGGGGATGGAGTCCTTACAGGAAGCAGGGTGGGAAGAAGTGTAGTCCAGATAGCCATGGGAGTCGGTAGGTTTGTAGTGGATGTCGGTAAGGAGTCTATCACCTGCGATGGAGATAGTGAGGTCAAGGAATGGTAGGGAAGTGTCGGAAATGGTCCAGGTGTATTTGAGTGCCGGATGGAAGTGGGTGGTGAAGCGGATGAAGTCAGTCAGTTGTGTGTGGGTGCAGGATGTGGCACCAAAACAATCATCGATGTAGCGGAGGTAGAGGTCGGGGATGGGGCCCTGGTACGCATTGAACAAGGATTGTTCTGCGTACCCGACAAAGAGGCAGGCGTAGCTGGGGCCCATGCGTGTGCCCATAGCTACGCCTTGTATTTGGAGGAAATGGGAGGAGTCAAATAAAAAGTTATTAAGTGTAAGTACCAGCTCCGCTAGGCGGAGGAGGGTGTCAGTGGCCGGGTATAGATTGCTTCTACGGTCGAGGAAAAAACGGAGGGCTTTGAGACCATCCTGGTGGGGGATGGAGGTGTACAGTGACTGGACGTCCATGGTGAAGATGAGAGGGTGAGGGCCTAGAGAGTGGAATGCGCGGAGATGACGGAGAGTGTCTGAGGTGTCTTGAACATAGGTGGGGAGGGATTTAACCAAGGGGGATAGTATGGAGTCGAGGTAGGTGGAGATGAGTTCGGTGGGGCAAGAACAGGCAGAGACAATGGGTCTACCGGGACAGTCAGGTTTGTGGATTTTGGGGAGAAGGTAAAAGCGGGCTGTGCGGGGCTGGGGAACGATGAGGTTGGAGGCTCGTTCGGGCAGGGCGTGGGAGTGGATGAAGTTGGTGATGGATCCACTCCCACGCCCTGCCCGAATGAGCCTCCAACCTCATCGTTCCCCAGCCCCGCACAGCCCGCTTTTACCTTCTCCCCAAAATCCACAAACCTGACTGTCCCGGTAGACCCATTGTCTCTGCCTGTTCTTGCCCCACCGAACTCATCTCCACCTACCTCGACTCCATACTATCCCCCTTGGTTAAATCCCTCCCCACCTATGTTCAAGACACCTCAGACACTCTCCGTCATCTCCGCGCATTCCACTCTCTAGGCCCTCACCCCCTCATCTTCACCATGGACGTCCAGTCACTGTACACCTCCATCCCCCACCAGGATGGTCTCAAAGCCCTCCGTATTTTCCTCGACCGTAGAAGCAATCTATACCCGGCCACTGACACCCTCCTCCGCCTAGCGGAGCTGGTACTTACACTTAATAACTTTTCATTTGACTCCTCCCATTTCCTCCAAATACAAGGCGTAGCTATGGGCACACGCATGGGCCCCAGCTACGCCTGCCTCTTTGTCGGGTACGTAGAACAATCCTTGTTCAATGCGTACCAGGGCCCCATCCCCGACCTCTACCTCCGCTACATCGATGATTGTTTTGGTGCCACATCCTGCACCCACACACAACTGACTGACTTCATCCGCTTCACCACCCACTTCCATCCGGCACTCAAATACACCTGGACCATTTCCGACACTTCCCTACCATTCCTTGACCTCACTATCTCCATCGCAGGTGATAGACTCCTTACCGACATCCACTACAAACCTACCGACTCCCATGGCTATCTGGACTACACTTCTTCCCACCCTGCTTCCTGTAAGGACTCCATCCCTGTAGATGAGATATGCATGTGCCTTTAACATAGTGACCTCACACCCACTAACCACTCCCCATATCACAAGTATAACTACAACCTCCACACCCACAGATCGCTCTCTAGTTCCTGTGACAGACCACGTACAGCTAGTGCAATGTATAATGTCCAGTATGAATAAAGATAGTAAAGTAACGATGTCTCGATATCAAACCTTTACATGGTGTCAAATAACGTACCTTGCGCCTCCCGTTTATCGGTTTATCATTTAATTTTGACCCAGTTTTTTGTTTCCCCCCTAACTGTTTTGTTATGGCCTCTTCTGCCCGTAAGCCCGATGCGCTCGTTTTCGATTTCGACATCGCCCTTCGATGGGACATATTCAAACGCGACTTTGAACACTATTTCACGATTGCCCATCCTGGCGCCACCGACGCTCTCAAAGCCTCGCTGCTTCTCAACTTGGCTGGTCCCAACGCCTTGACTCGCTCGGACTTCTTCGTCTACGCTGCTGGAGAATCAGCTCGGGACCCGGCATGTCTGTTGGCTAAGTTTGACGCTATTTGTGACATTCCTACTAATTGTATTTTAGAACGTTTTAAACTGTTCGCGCGGCGTCAGCTCCCTGGGGAATCGGCTGAGAACTATGTCATTGCGCTGCGGGACCTGGGCAGGCGCTGCCGCCTCGAGACGTGGACCCCCGATAATGTCATCAGGGACCTACTGGTTTACGGTCTCCGTGATGAGAAGCTCAGGTCCGAACTACTTCGCAAGCCGGATCTGACCTTGGCCGATGCAATGCACGCTACTCGCTTAGCCGACGCTGTTTCCGCGGCGGCGCCGCCGGCTGAACAGGCGATCAACTTTGCCAGCACTCCTAGCTATCTCATGAACGCACCCCAGTCGCGACCCCCGGTGTCGCTCGCTGCTCGAGGGGGACGCGCCCCGGGGTTCGGTGGTGCCACAAGGGGAGACACCCAGCAAAGGTGCCCTAATTGCAACTTCACATCTCATCAGTTCAATGTGTGCCCTGCGCTGGGAAAGTACTGCAAATCCTGTAATAAGTTGAACCATTTTGCTGCAGCCTGTCGTTCCCGTGGGAAGCCTGCCGCTGCTCGAAGGCAAAATTTAAACAACCTTCTACAGTCGGATAATGATCTCAGCTCCCAGCACTATTCCGATGAACATTCTGTTCCTACATCCAACTCCTCTCAGGCAGAAACCAGCTTGTTTACCGTGGTGGACGCACCTGCTATGATAACGGATCCTTCTGTGCAAGTCACTGTGAACAACTCGACCTTCACGGCCAAAATCGACACTGGGGCGGTTACCAATGTTATGTCAACATCTCTTTTCAACCAGATAAGGACTAATGAGAAGATATTTTCTCAGAGCTCAAATCTGCATGCCTACGGTGGGGAGATCCTTACTCCTGTGGGCAAGGCCACACTACACTGTAAGATACTGAAGGCCACTCGGCCCCTCACCTTCTTTCTCCTCAATCGAAGTTGCGTTCCCCTGCTGGGGATCCAGGCATGCCAGGAAATGGGACTGGTGTCCTTCCACCGGGACATCCACCACGTGCGGGCTCTTATGGACCCGCTGGCCGAGTATCCTGACCGCTTTGATGATAAGCTAGGCAAACTACCCTGCAGCTACAAGATTGAAGTGGACCATAAGATCGTTCCTGTGGTCCATGCTCCTCACCGTATTTCCTTCGCCATGAGGGACAAAGTGGAGGCGACCCTACACAGTATGGTACAAATGGGCGTCCTAAAGGCGGTCGTCGAGCCCACCAGCTGGGTCTCTTCCATGGTTGTTGCTGCTAAAAAGGACATGAGTGAGATACGCATCTGCATCAACCCCAGAGACCTCAACCTGGCCATTCGGCGCCCTCACTACCCTATGAGAACGGTGGAAGACGTCGCTGCACGGGTTGGTCCAGCAACGGTCTTTTCGGTCCTCGATGCCAAGAGTTCATTCTGGCAGATACCACTGGACGAGCGGTCGTCCATTTTGACAACCTTCGCCACCCCCTACGGAAGGTTTCGGTTCCTCCGAATGCCCTTCGGAATCAACTCTGCCAGCGAGGTATTCCAGCGAACCATGGAACAGTTGTTTTCAGATCTGCCTTGCGCCATAATTGTTGACGACATCCTCGTTTACGGTAAGGATGTTGCCGAACACGATGTCAACCTCCGCCTGATCCTGGACCGGGCCAGGCAAATCAACTTGAAACTGAACCCCAAGAAGTGCCGATTCCGCGTCTCGGAGGTCACCTATGTTGGACACGTATTCACCGCTGAGGGGCTGAAGCCTGACCCGCAGAAAACGACTGCCATCTCAGGTATGCCTCCTCCTATTAACGTGGCAGGCCTGCAACGCTTTCTCGGCTTGGTAAACTACCTGGGGAAGTTCATCCCCGACCTAAGCGAGCTCAGCGCTCCCCTGAGGGATCTGATCAAAAAGGACACTTCCTGGCTTTGGTTACCCAATCATCAGAAGGCATTTGACATTCTTAAGTCTAAACTGATCAGCACACCCACGCTCAAGTTCTTTGACCTGCGGCATCCCATTGTCCTCACCTGCGACGCCTCTCAATTCGGACTCGGTGCCGCCTGCCTCCAGGTCCATGACGGCCTGCAGATGCCTGTCTCATTCGCGTCCCGCACCATGACCGCCACCGAACAGCACTACGCGCAGATTGAGAAGGAGCTACTGGCCGTGCTGTTTGCCTGCTCCAAATTCCGGGACTACATCGTGGGCAACACTTTCACCGTTGAAACTGACCATCAACCACTTGTTACCATCCTCAACAAACCGATCCATGTGGCCTCATCACGTCTGCAGCGCATGCTGCTGCAGCTCCAGCGTTTCACGTTCACGGTGGTTTATCGTAAGGGGAAGGACATGTTCGTAGCCGACACGTTGTCTCGCGCCCCGCTGACGTCCACTGCTCGCCACCAATACGAAACGTCCGAGTTACTAGTACTACGATTGAACTTCGTCCCCTCGCCACAGATGAAATCCCTGGTTGAACACACTACCAACGACCCTGCCCTGCAACAGCTGTCTGCCGTCATCCGGCAGGGCTGGCCTGACCGTCGCTCGGCACTGCCGGCTGGAGCCATGCCCTACTTCCTGATTCGGGACGAGCTCGTATTGCACGACGGCGTGGTGGTGAAGGGTCACAAAGTGGTCGTGCCCGCGGCGCTGCACGACCACTATTTTCAGGTCGCACACCGCGGTCACACTGGGGCCGAAGCCACTTTGTCTCTCGCCAAGGCACAGTTCTATTGGCCGGATATGGCAAAGTACATCCGGGAGAGGGTCTCATCGTGTTCCACCTGCAACAGCCGCGCCCCCCATCAGCAGCGTCAGCCGCTTCTACAGCAGCCCGCGCCCGGACTGCCCTGGATGGCGCTCGCCACAGACATTTTCGAGTGGCGGGGCAAACATTTCCTGGTACTCGTTGACTTCTACTCCAGCTGGTTTGCGGTTGACCGGCTGCCTTCCGTGACCTCTTCGGCCGTCATCGACAGGTTGGACCCTCACTTTAGCACTTTTGGCCCCCCGGCAAGCCTGCAGTCGGACAATGGCAGCCAGTTCACGAGCTCCGAGTTTAAAGCGTTCGCTTCCAGATGGAACTTTCGCCATTTCACAAGCAGCCCGGAGTACCCGCAAAGCAACGGTTTGGCCGAGCGCGCGGTCCGCAGTGCTAAGCACTTGTTGGAACAGTGTGGTGGCATTAACTCCGACTTCCACCTGGCCCTCCTCAGCCTTCGGAACATCTCTCGCGACCCTGCCATGGGTTCACCTGCTCAGCGGCTCCTGTCTCGCGCTACCAGGCTCCCACTCCCGGTGGCCCAGCGATCCCTCATACCCTCGGTCCTTCCACCTGCGGCGGTTCAGAAACGGATTGCCTTCAGGCAAGACGTCCAAAAGCGGTCCCATGACAGGTCCTGCCACCCGCTGCCGCCCCTCTTCCCCGGTCAAGTAGTCCGTATGCAGACCACTCCCGGTCACTCCAAGCTCGCTACTGTCGTCGGCTCTGCGGGGTCGCCCAGGTCCTATTTCGTCGACTACGCCGGGACCATTTACCGACGGTCTCGCCAGCACCTTCGGCTCGTCCACGAGCCGCGTCCTCCTCCCGCCGATCCCTTTGCTCCCCCGCTGCCTGTTTCCCGTCCGGCCGTTGCCCTGCCCGTGATTCCCTGCATGCCTCGCTCTGCTCCTCCTTCACCCCCTCCGCTCCAACACACTCCGACTAGTCCTCGCACGCCTCCCCGCGCTCTCCCCGGTCCCGGCCCCGCATCCCCTCCGGTTTCGGTGCCGCGATCTCTTCCGTTTCCTCCCGTTTCTCCCTTTCAGGTTCGTCTGTCCCCGCTGGTGCCTCTTCCTCCTCCAGGAAGGGTGGATGGCGAGACGCGAACCCGGGCGGGACGTCTGGTCAAACCGCCTGACCGCTATGGCGATGTTGCCTAGCTATCCTAGCGCATGAGCCGTGGTCGCCATGTCACCTTTGTATTTGCCTGTCGTTTCGGGGAGGAAGGATGTAGATGAGATATGCATGTGCCTTTAACATAGTGACCTCACACCCACTAACCACTCCCCATATCACAAGTATAACTACAACCTCCACACCCACAGATCGCTCTCTAGTTCCTGTGACAGACCACGTACAGCTAGTGCAATGTATAATGTCCAGTATGAATAAAGATAGTAAAGTAACGATGTCTCGATATCAAACCTTTACAATCCCCCACTCCCAATTCCTCCGTCTACGCCGCATCTGCTCCCAGGATGAGGCGTTCCACACCAGGGCATCTGAAATGTCCTCATTCTTCAGGGAACGGGGGTTCCCCACCTCCACCATAGATGAGGCTCGCACCAGGGTCTCTGCCATACCCCGCAACACTGCTCTCTCTCCCCATCCCCCCACTCACAACAAAGGCAGAGTCCCCCTAGTCCTCACCTTTCACCCCACCAGCCGTCACATACAACAAGTGATCCTCCGTCAGTTTCGCCACCTCCAACGTGACCCCACCACTCGCCACATCTTCCCATCTCCCCCTATGTCTGCCTTCCGCAAAGACCGCTCCCTCCGTAACTCCCTTGTCAATTCTTCCCTTCCCTCCCATACCACCCCCTCCCCTGGTACTTTCCCTTGCAACCGCAAGAGATGCAACACTTGTCCCTTCACTTCCCCCCTCCACTCCATTCAAGGACCCAAGCAGTCGTTCCAGGTGCGACAGAGGTTCACCTGCATCTCCTCCAACCTCATCTATTGCATTCGCTGCTCTAGATGCCAGCTGATCTACATCGGTGAGACCAAGCGGAGGCTTGGCGATCGTTTCGCCGAACACCTCCGGTCGGTCCGCAATAACCAACCTGAACTCCCGGTGGCTCAGCACTTCAACTCCCCCTCCCATTCCGTATCTGACCTCTCTGTCCTGGGTCTCCTCCATGGCCACAGCGAGCAACACCATAAATTGGAGGAAATGCACCTCATATTCCGCTTGGGCAGTCTACATCCTGGTGGCCTGAACGTTGAATTCTCCCAATTCTGCTAGCCCTGGCTGTCCCCTCCCCTTCATCAGCCATCTGGTTGTCTCCTCCCCTCCCCCAGCCCTCGGGCTCCTCCTCCGCCTTTTCCTTTTTTCCTTTCTTCTCCCCACCCCCTATCAGTCTGAAGAAGGGTTTCGGCCCGAAACGGTACCTATTTCCTTCGCTCCATAGATGCTGCTGCACCCGCTGAGTTTCTCCAGCATTTTTGTGTACCTTCGATTTTCCAGCATCTGCAGTTCCTTCTTTAACACATCTAATCTTGTGATGTGGACTCGATAAGTAGCAACAGCAGGAATATCAGAAAATAAGGAGTTTCCACCTTATTCAGAAGGCGCAGAATCTTTTCATTACAAAGAGGAAGTAAGATTGCAAGGGCGTGGCTGACGGGAAGTCAAAGGCAGAATAAACTAAAATAGAATGCATGTAATATTACAAAGATTAATGGTAATCTGGAGGATTGGGAGCTTTTAAAAATAACAGAAGGTAACGAAAAGGGGAATATTGGGAGAAAAGATGAAATATGAAAGTAAACTTACTTCAGATATATAAGGAGTAAGAAAGAGGCAACAATGGATTATGGACTGCTGGGAAATGATGCTGGGAAGTGATAATGGGGAATAAAGAAATGGCAGTTGAACTGAATACGTGTTTTGCACCAGTCTTCACACTGGAAGAGACCAGCAACATGCCTGAAATTCAAGAGAGTCAGGGAAGTGAAGTAGCTATTATTAATGAGAAGGTCTGAAGAAGGGTCTCGACCCGAAACACTCACCCATTCCTTCTCTTCAGAGATGCTGCCTATCCTGCTGAGTTACTCCAGATTTTTGTGTCTATCTTCGGATTCAACCAGCATCTGCAGTTCCGTCATACATTAATGAGAAGGTGCTTGAGAAGTTGAAAGGTGTGAAAGTGGATGTCACCTGGAATGGATGAACTATACCCCAGGGTTCTGAAAGAGGTGGCTTTAATGATTGTGATGACGTTAGCAGTGCTCTTTTATGGAGAGGAGACGGTTGCCCACCTCTTTGCAGAGTGTGGATTTGCAAAAAGAGTCGGTAGAAGTATGCAAGGGTCCCTGGAATGCTTTATCCCGAACAGCTCCGTCACAGAGGACTCTGTGATTTACGGACTGTTCCCAGGGACACATTCAGAGACTGACATCGAGTACTGCTGGAGGGTCTTCAACTCGGTGATAGATGTTCTTAGGTCTGCCCGAGCGTTGTTCACCACCCAGCAGAGCGAGATGTCCGTCAGGGAATGTTGCCGACTGGCCCACTGCAGACTGCAGGAGTACGTGCTGAGGGATGCACTGAAGCTTGGTGGAGCCAACGCCAAGGCTCCGTGGGGGAGGGCCACAGTCTAGGATCCTTCCGCTGCTGGACAGTATGGTGGAGACGCCCCTGAAAATAAGGAAAGGTATCCCACGCCAGGGGGCCACATGAGTGGCACGGGTGGGGGATGGATCTGTGGAATTTGAAAAAAATCTATTAACTGCATTGAACAATTTGTATAGCCTCCGAAAATGTCAGATGATTTTTTTCCATGGTTCATGTATTGTATATATATATTACTTGTATAAAGTCTATTTTGAAATTTTAAAAAAAAATTAAAAAAAGTTAGCAGTGCTCTTTTAAGCATGATGAGAGTCAGGCATGGTTCCAGACGTTTGGAAAATTACTCCGCTGTTCAAGAAGGGAGCAAAGCAGGTGTGAAAACTATCGGCAGTGAGCCTTACTTCAGTGGTTGGTAAGATTTTAGAGTCCATTCTCAAGGATGAGGCTTCTGAGTATATAGAAGCGCATGATAAAATAGGTCAAAGTTGGCATGGTTTTGCAAAAGGGATGCTGTGGATGTTGTTTACCTGGATTTTCAGTAGGCCTTTGGTAACGTGCTACATGTGAGGCTGCTAAATCAGTGAGAGTCCATGGTATTAGAGAGAAGATGCTAGCATAGATAGAAGATTGGCTGAATGGCATAAGGCAAAGTGTGGGGCCATTTCTGGTTGGTTACCAGTTACTAGCGGTGTTCTGCATGGGTCGGTGCTGGGGTCGCTGCTCTTCAATGATTTGGATGTGAATTGTAGGCTTTGTGGCCACGTTTGCAGATGATACGAAGAAAGGTGGAGAGGAAGGTACCATACTGTAGAGAAAACAGGGACTGTAGAAGGACTTAGACAGGTTAGGAGACTGAGTACAGAAGTGGCAGATGGAATACAACATAGCAAAGTGTGGAGTCATGCATTTTGATAGTAGGAATAAAGGCATAGACTGTTTTCTAAATGGGAAGAGAATTCAGAAATTGCAGATACAAAGGGATCTGGTACAGAAATCCCAAGAAATTGATTTGCAAGTTGAATCAGTAGTAAAGAAGGCAAATGCAATGCTAATATTTATTACGAGAGGACTGTAATATAAGAACAGGAATGTCAGGCTGAGACTTTATAAGGCACTGGGCAGACCGTATCTGGGGTATTAGCAATTTAAGTCATTTTTCCCCATATCTGAGGAAGGATGCGCGGGCGCTGGAAGGTTCAGAGGAGGTTTAAGAGAATGATCCCAGGAATTATTGGGTTACTACCATATGATTAACGTTTGATGGCACTGAGCATGTGCTCGCTGTAGTTTAGAAGGATGCGGGAGTAGGTTGGGGGGGAAAGGCAGCTTGAAACTTACAGAATAGTGAATGGCCTCATCAGGGTGGATGTGGAGAGGATGTTGCCAATCATGGGAGAGTCTAAGATCAGAGGCCACGGCTTCAGAATAAAAGGATGTACCTTTCGAAAGAGGGAAGTGGAATATCTTTAGTCAGAAGGTGGTGAATCTGTGGAATTCATTGCCCCAGAAGGCAGTGAAGGCCGTCAATTCATGTTTTTAAGGCGGAAATTGTCAGATTATTGATTAGTATGCGTCTCAGGGGTTATGGGGAGAAGGCATGAGCATGGGGTTGATCGGGAAGAGTAGATCAGCCATGATGCAATAGCAGAGTAGTCTTCATGCGTCGAATGGTATAATTCTGCTTCTATAACATGAAACACATCAAACCTCTCACTGCAGCATTAATACACCCCACACCCTTACTGTAACAGTTAAATACCCCACACCCCTTACTGTAACACTTTTACACCCCACACTGTAACACTGATACACCCCACACCCTTCCTGTAACACTGATATACCCCTCAATGTAACACTGATACAGCCCACACCCCTCAATGTAACACTGATATATCCCTCACTGTACACTGATACAGCCCACACTGTAACACTGATACACCCCTCAATGTAACACTGATACATCCCTCACTGTAACACTGATACAGCCCACACTGTAACACTGATACATCCCTCACTGTAACATTGATACAACCCACACCCCTCACCGTAACACTGATACATCCCTCACTGTAACACTGATACACCCCACATCCCTCACTGTAACACTGATACACCCCTTACTGTAACACTGATACACCACTCATTGTAAAACTGAAATACATGAGAACCCTCAATAACACACAGATAACCCCTCAGCTCTCACTTTAATACTGATACACTCCACACCCCTCACTGCAACACCCCTAACTGTAACACTGATACACCCCACACCCCTCACTGTAAATCTGATACACCCCACATACTCATTAACACTCTGATAATCTCTCATTCCTCACTTTAATACTGACACTCCACACCCCTCCCAGTATCACTGATACACCCCTCACTGTAACACAAATACACCCCACACCCCTCATAGCAACACCGATGCACCCCTCACTGTAACATTGATACACCCCACACCCCTCATTGTAACATTGATGCACCTCACAACCCTCACTGTGACACTGATACACCTCGCAACCATCACTGTAACATTGATGCATCCAAACACCCCCTCTGTGACACTGATAATCCACACACCCTTCACCATAACACTGAAACATCCCGCACACTTCACTGTAACAGCGATACACCACATATCTCTCAGTGTAATACCAATACCCCCCACACCTCATTGTAACAGTGATACATCGCACCCCTCACTCTAACACTGATACACCCGACACCTCTCAGTGTAATGATGTATCCACACACCAAACTGTCACATCTATACACCGACACATCACTGTTACACTGATACACCCAACCCCTCTCTTTAACACAAATACATTAAGAGTCAAGTCAAGAGACAAAAATGTTATATTGTCAGATGTCCCAGATAGGAAATGAAATTCTTGCTTGACGCAGCACAACAGAATATGTAAACATAGTACATTATGGAAGAAGAAAAAAAGTTTAGTGTGTATACGGTATATACACATGCACACATACTCAATAAATAAACAAATATAGTGCAATAATAATAATAGTCTGTTGTAGTTCAGAGCTTATTTGTTGTCATGTTCAATGGCCTGATGGCTGTAGGAAAGAAGCTGTTCCTGAATCTGGACGTTACAGTGTTCAGGCTCCTGTACCTTCTTCCCGATGGCAATGGTGAAATGAGTGTGTGGCCAGGATGGTATGGATCTTTGATGATTTTGCCTGCCTTTTGAGGCAGCGACTTCGATAGATCCCTTCGATGGTGGGAGGTCAGAGCCGATGATGGACTGGGCAGTGTTCACAACCTTTTGCAGTCTTTTCCGCTCATGGACGTTCAAGTTGCCGATCCAGGCCACAATGCAGCCAGTCAGTATGAAAGAGTTTAATTTGGTCAAGTTTTGTTCGTAAATTAAAAATGGAGATTTACTGAAGAACAGAAAGCAGCCAAATTTTAAAAGGGAATTTTCCCAGCAGAATAAAGTCTGGGAACATTTTAGAAGCTTGGTTTACACTAATCATTGAAACAATATATTAACAATGTATTAACATAACATGGGCACAGCACCATATTTGATATCAGTCTGAACTGCCTGTTCTAGCTAAGGACAAGGTAGTGGCTTTCATCCAAGTCTTACAAGCTTGCTTTAGTTCACAAACGGATGCCCATTCCAGAAACAAGATGGAAGTCATTTGAAAACAGAATGGAGTTAATTGTCCATCCAGAATGGGCAGCCGTACGGAAGCTGTGCCAAGACTTGAGAATAAGGCTGACATTGCAAGTATATGGGTCCAGCCTCCCTTGTTTCCCTTTGGCTACGGATCTTTCACAGATTTAGGAGGTGTGTTTTATTGATAAGAAAATGTATAATTTCACTAACTTTTCTCTTTATACTTTGAGTGGAGCCCGAGCAGCACTGAGCAACGTGTGTGCTCTTTGTAGATCTTGCTACTCCCGTCTGACGATTTGATTAAAGATTGCTTTGGTTTTACCTTTAACAATTTTGTAGTTGTCTGCTTACTTTAAGAAACGAACTGACATTTGGCTGTAGTCGGCAGGGATCTAGCTGGAACCAGCAACAGATGACTGAGTAAGAGGGTGCAGTTGACTGGGATCTGAAGGAGAGAAAACTGAGCTCCAGTTGGACTCTTTGAATCTGGCCTCCCGAAGAAGCTCCCGGTAAAAAACTATGTTCCCTCAGTCTGAGGTTGGCCTGGTTCCAGACAAGATCCTTAGAAGCAGACAGCGAGTTGAGAATTTGCTACCAGGAGTTCCCAGGATTGGACATTAAAGACTGCAAAAGGTTTGTTAAAAATATAAAGGATTGGGCTTAAAAGGCTGAAAAGGTTTGTCACAATTTGTCTACTAAGTAAGTAGTCGGTGATTGGATAGACATGGGAAATAATTTGGATAAGAGTGATGGAAAGACAGCTGTACAACACATGTGTTATTTGAATCCTCAGAACAACAAGGATTATAATAATAATAATAATAATCATTTTATTTACTGGCGCCTTTCTAAAACCCAAGGACACCTTACAATGCATAGAATCACAACAAAACAAAAAAAACACATAATCGGAATAAATTAAATTAAAAAAAAATAATAATAAAAAAATAAAAAAATATATATATATATATTGAGTTATAAATTGAACAGACATTTGGGTAATGAGTCTTGGCCAGTAGGGGGAACCTGGAATATAGAGACAAATAAAAAGGCAGAAATATTCATCTGGGAAAGAAGCGTAGGGAAGAGATGGAAGGAAAGAATTATGGAATGGAAGATAGAGGCAGAAAAGAAGCAAAAGTAATCGCAAGATAGAAATTGGATGGATAATGCTTGTAAAAAAGGGATTGAGTTGAGGAATAAAGATGGAACTATGAATGGATGGAAATTACTTCAGGTGGGATGCCAGTGGATAGAACAGAAGAAAAGGGCTAAGGCAAAGAAAGAAAGTACTGATAAGAAAAGACTGGAGAACAAGCAATTAGTAGTTAAGAACAAACCTGGTACCAGTAAGTTCTCCGGAGTCCCTACGTTTGGCATGATGACCCTGTATATTAGTGAAGATGAGGAAGAATTCACAGGGAGCAGATCTCCTTCCTATGCCCTATCCGTACATGCAAATATTCCGGTAGCATCAGTTCCCCCACAGTCAACTGCACCCCCCCCCCCTTACCCATGTCTCCTATAGAGGGGGCTGAAGGGGAAACAGGAGGTGACGACGGAGGAGAATATCAGCCTTCCATAGCTGACGGTGTAAAAACTCACCGGCTCTCCCACAAAACTGCATTAAAAAAACCTATAAGGAAAACCCTATAATACATAGTGGAATACGAATTTGGAAACAATTAAAAAAAGCTTTTAAATT
Organism: Malacoraja senta; assembly: GCA_038087875.1. Lineage (NCBI taxonomy): Eukaryota > Metazoa > Chordata > Chondrichthyes > Rajiformes > Rajidae > Malacoraja > Malacoraja senta. The sequence continues at coordinate 494,026 of JAXLNO010004412.1, read as the reverse complement.
GAATAATATACCACTATGTCTTCCCATTGTAAATAATCCTTTTTTCAAGCCATCCATATTGGATAAAGGTTTCACACAATGGAAAAATTATGGAATTAAAAAGATTGGACATCTTTATAGGAAAGGCATCTTTCTTTCATTTCAAGATTTACAACAGAATCATGGACTGCACCCAAATAATTTCTACAGATATCTACAAATTAGAGATTATGTTAAATCTAATACACAAGTTCATAGGACTAGGGAACCAGAAATTCTTGATGAATGTTTGAATAAGCATCCTAACACTGAAAAATTAATAGCTTATATTTATAACACCCTCTTAAACAACGAGGTACCACCGATGGAACTATATAGATACACATGGGAAAATGAGTTAGGTTATCCTATAACAAAAGATATTTGGGACGAAAGTTTACAACATATACATCAATGCTCGTTAAATGCCAGACATGCTTTAATACATTTAAAGTCTTACACAGATTACATAACTCCAAAATAAAACTAAATAGAATCTTCCCACATATTTCTCCTAGTTGTGATAAATGTCTGCATCTAGAGGCCAATTTAACACATACTTTTGCAAATTGTACAAAAATTAAAAATTTCTGGACTGATATTTTTGAAATAATTTCTGAAGTTGTTAATACTAAATTGGATCCAGACTCAAAATTAATAATACTTGGGATATCAGAACAAAGTTTAACACTCACAACAAGCCAAAGAAACTTCCTCGACTACAGTATAATAACTGGGAAAAAATTAATATGAAAATTTTGGAAAGGCCCTATAACCCCCACAATTAAAATGTGGATTGTGGAAATGTCAGAGACCCTACATCTAGAAAGAATTAGACTTGTCTTAATGGACAAACAAGAACATTTTGTTAAAATATGGGCTCCATTCATTAACTATTTGAAGGGATAGATTGGCCCAGCACGAAAACCCAACTGAAGCTTGAACTCAGAATTAGATGAAAAATTATACTTCATAATCTACGAACTTATCTCCAATGACGTATTATAAGTAATTCATTCCACCTTTTCTCTTTTTTGATATTTGTAATTCTTTTTTCTCTCTTTCTCTCTCTTTCTATCTATATTAAAAAAAACACTAGAAGCAGAATTAATCGACAATTGAAAATTTTAATAATGTATGATTGATTGATATGAAAAGTTTTTTTTTACTATAATATGTAACTATACTTTATAATATGTTTGCTTCTAATAAAATATAAATTAAAAAAAAATTAAAAATAAAAACTCAGGATATCAGGATCAAAAGGAACTTACCCACTCCGAACGGTAGTTAACCCACGAGCTGAAAATTATCAGGAGCAAACAATGGAAATTTATTTAGTATTGAAACCCCATGAAATGTTCTTGATTCGTGATAAAGCTCCAAACAAAGAGGAAAATCCTCAGGACTTTGTAACTGAGAGATCGGGTCAATGACCATGTCCTTGCTATCACAGGCACAAATATTAAAATGGAAAAATCTAATGAAACACCAAACGTGGGAGTCACTGAAGGCAGTCTACCCACAGGATTCCAAAGCCTGTACTGAATTTATGATGACACACTTAAAGGAATCTCAAAAACCCCATTAACATGTCAGTGATAATTGATTGTAACCCACATTCTAAAGAAAGAATCCACGATTATCTGGATAGATTCACTACTACTTATCAGGCCTACGCTGGCGATGTTAATTTTAATACAGGACGGCTGTCCCAGCAGTTTAATGTGATACTTATGAGTTGTCTGCCAGTAAAAGGACAATCCATGATGAAGACCAACCTTAACTGGGCAGATAAAGATATCACCCAGGTGAGATGGGCAATTATGACCTTTTGGGCAGATGGTACAGGAAGCTCGCACTCGGGATCCTCAGCACCCCATATAAAAACTGAATATTATCTGGGAGAGTTGGAGAACGAATCACGCAACATTATGGCTATGTGTTCAGGTAATAGAACGGAATGAGGCAGAGCATATGAAATTATACCCCAGTGAAGAAATGAATACCAGGGAAACAGAGAAAGGAATAAACCAAAAAGATTCACAGGAAGACGAGGAAGTGGAGGAGCCTGTTTTCAATGCGGGGGAATTGGGCATTGGATGAGGGACTGTCCCTCCAGAGAAGGAGAGGGAAGGGGAAGACATGAGGAATGCAAACATACCCCGCACACTACCAACAATCCCTTTTACCAATGACCCACCAGCACCCCTGTGAAGCGCCTCTTTCCCCTGATTGCCAACTCCGATGAAGAACCCATAGTAACCATGATGCTTGGGTTCCATTTTTGATTGATACTGGGGCAACTTCCTCAACCCTAGATCAGGACCTTGTGGAGTATCTGGCAGTTCCCTTGTCCGATAATGTAACTCGCCTCTCTGGGTTGGACGGAAAAATGAGATGCTAACCCTTACTCAACCTCTCACTGTTACTTATGGCCAGGAACAGTGCACCCTCACCTTCTCTGTTACCCCACACCTTGGATGCAATCTAGTGGGAAGAGACTTGTTAATGGGATTGGAAGCAGGAATTACCTGCTCTGACAGCGGGATACACCTTCAGAATAGACAAATGTTGTATTCCCATTTCCCCACTTCTCAGTGGTGGGCAATTGATCTCCCACCATCCCCCATGCTAGGAGACATCCCAAATCCACATGTTACCCTCTTCTACGATTTTACCAGATGTAATGCTGAGGCGAGTGATTTCTTTGAGCCGCTGCAAGGTAAAGCTACAAATGTGCGACTGATAGGAAATGTATCAAGAGCCAGGAACGGTGATAATAGTACAGGTAGAGGAGGCCCCCACACATCACCACCTCAGTAAAACCAGAACATTCAGCAAAGGAATTGGGCTACCTTGTATATATATTGCGGAACCAGGCTAGAAATAATGTGTTGGGTACTCAGCTTTTCACCCAAAGTACTTTGGAATACTGGGAAGAATGTCAGACTATCGAAGGAACAATCCGAAGACATCAACCACAACCCAACAGCAAGGACAAGGAGCAGATATGGTCGGCGTCACCGCACGAGGTAGGACTGACGAATTGTACTTCAGTAAGTGTTACACTTAAGCTGAATGTCCACCTACCTGCAGTACACCAGTACCCTTTAAAACCAAAGGCTGTTGCCGGGATACGACAGCTGGTTCAGTCCTTACTGCACCAGGGCATACTCGTACGCTGTCACTCATCTTGCAACACTCCCATCTTCCCAGTGCCAAAACCAGGACGCAATGAATGCCGACTAGTTCAGGCTTTACGGGCCATTAATGAAATTGTTACGCCAATGCATGCTATAGCATCCAACCCAGCCACCATATTTAGCCAGGTTCCAGCATCAGCAGCTGTATTCACAGTGATTGACCTACAACACGCCTTCTTCGTAGTCCCATTGCACCCTGACTGCCGATACCTTTTTGTTTTACATATGAAGGACAGCAGTACACATAGACATGGTTACCCCAGGGCTTTGTACATTCACCTACAATCTTCTCCCAGGTCTTGGCAGACAAGATAAAGATACTTGCCTTACCAAAAGGTTCAGCCATTGTCCAGTATGTGGATGACCTACTATTGGCCAGTAGTGATGGGGCTAGCAATGCCGAAGACACGACCACTCTATTAAAAGCCTTTGCAGCTTTGAAACAAGCACTGGCTTCGGCACCCGCTGTGCGACACCCACTGTATGACCGACCCTTCCAGCTATATGTCACCATAATCCAAGATTGTGCATCTGCGGTTTTAACACAACACCATGACGATGTTAAGCGACCAGTGGCTTATTTCTCTGTCAGGTTAGATGCTGTAGCTCGCTGCTGTCCCTGCGACCGCCAACATTACAATGCATCAACCAGTAACTGTGTTTACAACTCACTGTGTTGCCGCGCTGATGAATGTGGGCCAAACCAAATACCTAACCTTTTATTTTCACTCACACTCATTTCTCCATTGCCATCGGGAAGAAGGTACAGGAGCCTAAACACTGTAATGTCCAGCTTCAGGAACAGCTTCTTCCCTACAGCCAAGCAAGCAAGAATTTCATTGTCCTATCTGGGACACATGACAATAAAACACTCTTGAATCTTGACCTCCGCCCCCTCCCTCCCAATGTGGGGACGATTGATTGGTACCATAAATTCCATAATTTTCCTTGTGGGGGTTGATTGGGGTGATTAACTCCGGGGGGGCGCTTGTCTCCGGGATGAGCGCAGACGCCACGCCCCCCACCCCCTCTCCCCGCGTTGGGGGACGGGGCTCAATGGGTCCCATGGTCTATCTATCTATATTTAAAACTGTGTGTGTGTGTTTCTGCCTGTCTGTGTGTGTGTGTGTTTCTGCCTGTCTTGTGGCTGCCAGCCTTCCTTTGATTCCTTGCTACGCCAACACCACACGCAGAAACGCCGAGATTTTTTCCATTTCGGTAGAGATTTTACTTTTCATTCCAAGTATCCACTCCTGATTAAATTTCGTCGTGTTTATGTACACATTTTTAATAAAATCCTTCTCCCCCCCCCACCACTCACTCATTTTGTCTCCTCCTGCTGGCCAGACACCATAACGGCTGCTGCCGCCCGGCTCTGCCCCCGGCTAGCCATTTTTTTTTTCGCTAGCGATTTTCGCCCCGGGGTCTGAAGCACGTTCGGGGTCTGAAGCACGTTCAGTGTTCAGACCCAACGGGTCTGCACTTGTATCTCTCTAAATCTCTTCTTGCCTCCCGTGGGGGCCATGGGTGAGTGGTGTAATATTGCGTTGTGGGACCAGGCCTCCCGTGTGGCACAGACCCAACGGGTCCCAGTTAGTCTAGTATATATAAATACACACACATACACAAAAAAACCCAATAGAGGTGTAATAATAATAATAATAGTCGATTGAAGTTCCGAGCTTATTTGAGGTTGTAGTGGTTAATAGCCTGATGATTATAGGGAAGAAGCTGTTCCTGAACCAAGACATTATAATTTTCAGGCTCCTGTACCTTCTTCCCGATGGCAGTGGTGAAATAAGTGTGTGGCCAGGATGGTGTGGGTCTCTGATTATGCTGGCTGTCTTTTGAGGCAGCGATTCCAATAAATTCCTTTGATGGTGGGAAGGTCAGAGCCGGGTGATGGACTAGACATCACATCAGATAGTCTGCGTGCTCCGCCCTACACCACATCAGATAGTCCGCCTGCTCCGCACTACGTCATGTGCCATGTGGCTTGCGTGCTCCGCCCAACACGTGTCCGGTAGATCACGAGGATGAAGGTTTAATGGTCAGAAAGTGAGGGAGCACCTGGGGAGACTAGAGACAGACGAGGGAGAAAGGGGATGGGGAGTGGAGTGCATTGGGATTGGGCTGGGGGAGTGGAGGGTGAGGGGTCGGGGCTCTGAGGGTGAGGAGGAGGATAGCGGGTTGGTGTTTGGGGAGGGGGACGGTAGGAGGAGGTCAAAGGGGGAGGGAGAAGGGAAAGGGAGGGGGAGGAGGAGGGGTCGGGGCTGTCAGGGGAAGTAATTGAGGCAGGGACTATTACAACGTTTAAAAAACAATTAGGTACATGGATTGGACAGGTTTAGAGGGATATGGGCCAAACACAGGCAGGTGGACATGTATGGATGGGACATGTTGCTCGGTTTGGGTATGTTGGGCCAAAGGGCCTGTTTGTACGCTGTATGACTCTGTAACACAACTGTGGTCACTGGTCCCAAAATGCTCATCCACAGACACTTCAGGCACTTGCCCTTCCCATTTTCCTCAGGGATCAAGGGAGAGATCAAGCTTTGCTTTCTCCCTTGTAGGGCCCTCCACATATTGCCTGAAGAAACTTTCCTGAACATATTTTACACCACTCAAATGTCCTTGACACAGCAACAGTCCTAGTCTATATTGGGAAATTAAAAATCTCCCATTAGAAGAAGGATCTATATTTGACACCATTTTGGATGTCCAAGAAGCGAAAGCCTCAACTTGGGAGCAGATGGGGTGGAGGTGAAGACATTGAGAGTATGGGACAGGGATTTTGCAAGAGGCAGAGAACGTTACTTCTGCTTCCCCAATCTACCTGTCATAATTTGTACACCTTTGTCAAGCTCCCCACTCTTTCTTCTGTGTGCCAAGATAAACAAATCCAGTCGCTCCTCATAACTGAGGCACTATCCCAAGCAACATTTTGGTGAATTTCTTCGCACCACCTTCTGGCTAATTGTGTTGTACCGGCGAGCTGCGCGGCAGAAGGTCACCTACCGGCGGGCCGCGGAAATGAGAATGAGCGACTGGATTTGGTAGAGGATGCCGCCGAGCCCGGACTCTGCCCGCCCCGTGCACCGGAGAGAAGTCAGTCAGACCGAGGACCAGTAAGCAGATCCGGCGGCAAGAAGCAGGGCAGGGGCACGACGGTGGACAGGGTCACTGGAGCCCCTTCAGCAGCCTGGGACTCGGCCCTGCGAGACAAAGCTGTTTGCCAACAGTAGGCCCGGCTCACCCAGAGAGGAAAGGCCGCTGAGCCCTGCTCACCCGTGGATCGGTGACAGGAAACCTCCGTGCCTGAGGCGCCCCGACCCCGGGGAACAAGGGCTGAAATGTGTCAGGCATGGAGAGAGACGACACTTTGTGGGACGACCAGAATGGAGGCGACGGCTGCAACAGGCCATTGTGAAGGTATGTTACAATAGCAGAATGGTGGACAAACTGTCTGATCTGGGTGTTAATGCAAACACACGCAGATGGATTAAGGACTTCTTAACAGACCACCCACAGACTGTCAGGATGGGGTCCAATTACTCCCCAGTCCTGACGCTCAGCACAGGAGCGCCACAAGGTTGTGTGCTGAGTCCCATCTTGTATACAATATACACTTATGACTGCACGCCAACACACAGTACAAACAGGATCATCAAGTTTGCGGACGACACGACTGTGGTGGGACTGATAAACAACAACGACGAGTCTGCCTACAGACATGCAGTCCAAAAACTGACTGTCTGGTGTACCAAAAACAACCTGGTACTCAACCCATCAAAGACAAAAGAACTGGTCGTTGACTTCAGGAGGAAGAGGAGAGAGAAACCTGCTCCTCTATACATCAAAGGAGACATGGTGGAGAGAGTCACTGGCTTTAAATTCCTGGGAATAAACATCTCCCAGGACCTCAAATGGCAAATGAACACCGTCACTCTCGTGAAGAAGTCAGAGCAGCGGCTGTATTTCCTGAGGTCTCTGCGGAGAGCAAACGTCTCACAGCCGCTGCTGCTGTCCTTCTACCGATGCGCCGTGGAAAGTATCCTCTCCTATGGCATCCTGGTGTGGTTTGCTAGCTGCTCTGTGGCTGAGAGGAGGGAGCTGCAGAGAGTTATAAAAACTGCACAGAGCATCACAAACGCTCAACTGCCCTCCTTGGATGATATATATATAGGGCCCGATGCTTGCGCCGGGCCACAAACATCAAGCAGGACACATCCCACCCTGCCAACCACCTTTTCACTCTGCTACCCTCTGGGAGGCGATTCGGGTCTCTGAAGACTAAAAAATAGTTTCTACCCATGTGCGATAAAATAACTTAATTCCAACAGAGAACACTGGGGAAGCAAAATGTAATTCCAAGAAATGCAACATTCTTTTAAAATTCTTTTAAAATACTTATTTATTATTTTTACTAATAAGTGTACATATGTGTCAATGGTTGTCGTGTTTGTATTTTTTAACCGAAGATGCAATGGAATTTCGTTGCACAGTATTGTGCAATGACAATAAACGTATTCTATTCTATTCTATTCTATTCTAATAATTACCTTCAGCGCGCTGCAATTCTGCCACTGGCTGTGTGCGCGATTTTGGCGCCTTTGAGGGGGGGGGGCGGGGTTAAAACGCGGGTTTCTCCTACCTTGTCCTGAATTATATTTCGTTGGAGTGCAACCTTTTGCTGAAGAATCGTTCCGAGGGGCGTTTTGTGTATTTGGACACTTAGGCTATTTAAAAATGTTAATCTATTCTTAAGAAATTGATAGATGTTTAGATCTAGTAATTGAATTTTGTAATTAGCTACAATTAGGTAACTAACTAATTATATGCTTTAATTTCATGTCATCTAAGTAAGATTGTTTCATATTTGTTTCAGAATGCTTCAATCTATAATAACTGAAAATTCTTTCAGTTCTCTTAATTTTTAAGAAAGTTATGGGCTTTTGACTGTCCTCGATCACAGCTTTTGTGTTAAGTCAATGGAAAAGCAATAGGGAACAAGATGCTAATTTCCGAGTATGAAAATGGCCATAACATTTTTAATACTGGAGATATGAAAGTGAATTAGATGTCAAATTAAACGTCTTTTTATGCTTTATCTGATGGGATAAATTACAGACTTGATTTTTAAAATCTCAAAATTTTGTAACATTGCTACATTGTGGCCATCTGCAGCTGGAACTGTAAAATGTGACCAAAATAGGGCCTCTTGCATATGGATTCGGTGGGCTCTTCTGTGCATACGGTATTGACGGGTGATTGTGCTTATGTACAGGGATAGTCTTGCTGATCTGTATGAAAACAATGTATTCCACTGTATCTGATACATGTGACAATAGAGAAACCATTGACCATTGAGTGTGATGCCTAAACCACACAACATTTCAGAAGTAACTGAATATATAGTTTATTGTGTATGAGGCTCACTGGCCTATAGTTCCCTGGATTCTCTCTACTTCACTTAAACAAAGGAACAACATTGACCACTCTCTGGTCCCCTAGACCTTGCCTGTGACAAGCAAAGGAGCAATGATCCTCATCAAGCATCCCGCGATCTCCTCGCTCGCCCCCCTCAATAACCTGGAATGGATCCCATCAGGCCTGTGGGGACTGATCCACTTTAATGTTCATAAGAGCCTCAGTACCATCTCATTCTTGATCACAAATTCCCCCAGTATATTTTTAATCTCCGCATTAATCTCGCTGTCGTCCAAGTCCTTCTCGAGGATACAGATGCAAAGTACTCGCTCAGACTTTTAAATTTAGTTTATTGTCATGTGTACCAAGGTACAGCAAAAAGCTTTTGTTGCCTGCTAACCAGTCAGCGGAAAGACCATACATTATTACAATCCAGCCATCCACCGTTGCATGATACTTGATAAAGGGAATGACATATAGTTCAAGATAAAGTTCATTAAAGTCTGATTAAACATAGTCCAACGATCTCCAGAGAGGTTGGCAGTAGCTCAGGACCGCTCTCGAGTTGTTGATATGATGATTCAATTGCCTGTTAACAGCTGGGAAGAAACTGTCGCTGAATCTGGCAATGTGCGTTTTCACACTTCTGTACCTCTTGCCTGATGGGAGAGGGGAGAAGTGGGAGTGACCATGGTGAGACTCATCTTTGCTTATGTTGGTGGCCTTGCCTAGGCTGTGTGAAGTGTAAATAGTGTCAATGGAAGGGAGTAAGAAAGAACTGCAGATGCTGGTTTAAACTGAAGATAGACACAAAATGCTGCAGTATCTCAGCGGGACAGACAGCATCTCTAGAGAGAAGGAATGGGTGTTGTTTCAGGCCATGACCCTTCTTCAGACTGAGTGGGGGTCAAGTAAATGAGATATAGAAGGGGCTATGGAGAAATATGGATCAAATGAAAGAAAGATATGCAAAAAATGTAATGATAAAGGAAATAGTCGATTGTTAGCTATTTGTAAGGTGAGAATGAGAAGCTGGTGTGACTTAGGTGAAGGAGGGATGGAGAGAGAGCGAATGCAAGGGTTACTTGAAGTTAGAGAAATCAGATTCATACCCTGTAAGCTGTCCAAGCAAAAAATGAGATGTTCTTCGTCCAATTTGTATTTCGCTGCACTCGGACAATGGAGGAGGTTTCGGACAGAATGGTCTGTGTGGGAATAGGAAGGGGAATTAAATTTTTGGCAAGCGGGAGATCCAAGCACAGATTCCTACTTTATCCTTGAATGGTCCTACCTTCTCTCTGGTCCCCTTGTCTTTTTAACGTATGTATAAAATGTCTTGGGGTTTACCTTAACCCAACTAGCCAACGACATTCATTGGCCTTTTTTGGCCCTCCTAATCGCCCACTTGCTTTCATTCCACTTTATACTCATAGTTAGTCGCGTCTGATGCCACCTTCTTCAACCTGATATAAATTTTATTTCTCTTCCTGAGCAAATTTACAATCTCCTTGACCATCTGCGGTTCCTTTACCTTGCCAACCTTATCGTTCCTCCTTACTAGAACATGCTGATCCTACACTTTGATCAGCTGGCCTTTAAACTACTCCCACATGTGCTCAACTACTAATCTATCATCGGTAGCTCCTGTCTAATCATATTGTGTTATTGTTGACATTTAAATCTGCTTTGCCCGAATTCGGTACCTTCCCCCATCACCCAGACCTGCCCCTATTCAAAATGGGTTTTGGCCCGAAACATTGCCTATCTCCTTCGCTCCATAGATGCTGCTGCACCCGCTTAGTTTCTCCAGCATTTTTGTGTACCTTCCTATTCAAAACAATCTTAACATTTATGGAGTTGTGATCACCATCTCCAAACTACTCTTCCACCGTATCACCAGTCACCTGGCCAAGCTCGTTTCCCAATGCAAGGTCTTTCAAATTCAATTTAGGTACAGTGAGGGATGTAGAGTGTATTCATGTTGCAGTGAGTCAGAGTGTGTTGTGTGGGGTGTATAACTGTTAAAGTAAGGGGTGTGAGGTATATAATTGTTGCAGTGAGGGGTATGTGGTGTATTGGTGTAACAGTGATGGGTGTATCATTGGACAGTGAGGGGTGTTGGGTTTATTGGTGTTATAATGAGGGGTGCAAGGGGTGTACCATTGTACAGTGAGGGGTGTATCGGTGTTACAAAGAGGAGGTGTGGAACTGGGTCTCTGCGCTTCACTCTGCAATTGGAACCTCGACTTCCGCGTCCACAGACCACAATCAGTTCGAATTGGCAGAAATACTTTATCCTCAGTAACAATCAGTACGCGACACCTCAAGGCTGCGTGCTCAGCCCCCTGCTCTACTCACTCTATACTCATGACTGTGTAGCCGGACGGAGTGCAAACTCCTTCATCAAGTTCGCCGACGACACCACTGTTGTTGGACGAATTACAGATGGTGATGAGTCAGAGTATAGAAGTGAGATCGACCGATTGACCAAATGGTGCCAACACAATAACCTGGCTCTCAACATCAGTAAAATCAAGGAACTGATTGTTGACTTTGGAAGGGGAAGGATGAGGACCCACAATCCTGTTTATATCAACGGGTCGATGGTGGAGAGGGTCAAAAATGTCAAATTCGTGGGCGTGCATATTTCCGAAGATCTTTCCTGGACCCAGCACACCGATGCAATCATAAAGAAAGCACATCAGCGCCTCTACTTCCTAAGACGACTACGGAGATTCGGTTTGTCAAAGGGGATTCTCCTGAACTTTTACAGGTGCACATGCTAAGTGAAAAAAAAATACGGGAGAATTATTAATACTGCCCAAGGATATTAATGAGAGATTTCTCCAATATTATCAAAATCTTTATTCAACTAAAACTATAGAACAGCCAGAAGGAATAGGAGAATTCTTACAAAGATGCAATCTAAAAGGTTTAGGCTCAAAAGACAGAGAATTACTAGAAGCTGAAATCACGGTAAAAGATATTGAAGAGTCTATTAGATCTTTAAAAAAACGGTAAAGCAGCAGGCCCAGATGGTTTAGCTTCTGAATTTTATTTTTTTAAATTACGATTTGGTCTCTCCACGCTTACAAACACAATATGAGTACACTTATATTCAACAGAAATTGCCAGAAACTTTAAACTAATCTATAATAACACTTATACCAAAGGCGGATAAGGATCACGAAGATCAAGGATCATACAGAGCAATTGCTCTTTTAAATACAGATCAGAAAATATTAACTAAAATCCTAGCACACAGATTAAGTACAGTGATGAATAAATTAATACACCCTGACCAAACAGGCATAATCCAGAAACGGTATTCATATTATAATTTGAGACGATTATTTAATATAATATATTCAAAGAGAATCACTAACGAAGACCTAGCAATAATCTCACTAGATGCTGAGAAAGCATTTGAGCAGATTGAATGGCCCTATTTATTTTCGGTGATGGAAAAATTGCAATTGGGTGAGAAGTTCTGTACATGGGTAAAACTTTTATACACTAACCCAACAGCTAGAATATTAACAAATCAAATGTTATCATCTAAATTCAATTTATCTAGAGGTTGTAGACAAGGATGCCCGTTATCTCCGTTATTATTTGCACTTGCTATTGAGCCACTTGCTGAAAGAGTTAGGACCTACCCTGAAATATACGGGTATAATACTAAAGACACTGTGAATAAAATTTCTTTATATGCAGATGATGTATTAATCTACATCACAAAACCAGAAATTAGTATTCCAAATTTATTAAATTTAATACCTCATTTTGGTTTACTTTCCGGATAATGAATTAATTGGAATAAAAGTGAAATTTTGCCAATAACGAAACATAATACACATATATTACAACAATTCCCGTTTAAAATAGTTAATGAAAAATTTAAATATCTAGGAATTTATGTCACTAAGACATATGCATCATTATTTAAATTAAATTTTCCTCCTTTACTGAATAAACTACATAAGAATATTCAGTATTGGAAAACACTTCCTATTTCAATATTCGTGGGCGTGCATATTTCCGAAGGTCTTTCCTGGACCCAGCACACCGATGCAATCATAAAGAAAGCACATCAGCGCCTCTACTTCCTAAGAAGACTACGGAGATTCGGTTTATCAAAGAGGATTCTCCTGAACTTTTACAGGTGCACATGCTAAGTGAAAAAAAATACGCCTGCGGGCCGGATGATTTTGGGCTAAGGGCCATATGTGGCCCGTGGGCCATAGGCTGCCAACCCCTGCCCGGCAGGGATCACAAGCTCCACAATGATAAGTCCTGCAGGCTCCCGCGGTTGGAGCTCTCAAAGACGGCCTCCAGCAAATTTCGCCATCTGCACGATGTTTGGCCGCAGTGCGGACGGAGATATGATACGGCAAAAAATCACATCTCCGTCGAGGTAAGAGATTAAAAAAGTTTTCCCCAACCCCCCCCCCTCCACATAAAACAAGCTAAAGAACACTAAAACATAACATTTAACACATACTAGGTCACATACTCACACACTAGTGTCCAGGTACACCTCAAGATAATTGTTAAACTGTCATCCACACCATTGATGGAGACAGGGGACAGGGGTGTTCCTCTCCTCCTACAGTCCACCATTAACTCCTTAGTCTTGTCGATGTTGAGCTGCAGGTGATTCAGCCCACGACGCTCAACAAAGTCGTTGACTACACTTCTGTAATTCAGCTTTCCTCCCCTCACTGATGCAGCCACAATTGCAGAGTATCTGAAAACTTTTGCAGGTGGCAGGATTCTGAGTTATATTTGAATTATGAGATGTAGATGGTGAACAGGAAGGGAGCGAGGACTGTCCCCTGTGGAGTCCCTGTGTTGCTCATTACCATGTTAGAGACACAGTTCTGTAGCCTGACATATCGTGGTCGTCCAGTCTGGTAGTTGCAGATAGACACAAAATGCTGGGAGTAACTCAGCGGGACAGCCAGCATCTCTGGAGCGAAGGAATGGGTGATGTTTCTGGCCCAGACCCTTCTTCAGACTAGTTAGGGTTAAGGGAAATAAGAGATATAGATGATAATATAGAGAGATTAAGAAACAATGAGTGCAAGATATGCAAAACCGCTGAAAAAGGAAACAGACCATTGTTAGCTATTTGTTAGGTGAAAACGAGAAGCTGGTGTGACGGGTGGGGGAGGGATAGTGAGAGAGAGGGAATGCCGGGGTTACTTGAAGTTAGAGAAATCAATCTTCATTCAACTGGACTGCAAGCGAAATATGAGATGCTGATTCTCCAATATGCATTTAGCCTCATTCTGACAAGCGAGGAGACCTCAGACAGAAAGGTCTGTGTGGGAATGGGCAGGAGAATTAAAATGCTTAGCAACCGGGAGATCAGGTAGGTGTAGCGGGAGATTTTCATATCTGTCAGGTAATTGGCACCCTAGCAGCTATTTGGATGGAGAATGGTTGAAGGGGTGTCTTCTAAAAGCATGCAAGCTCACTCACAGAGACTTCAGAGCTTCTTCTCAGATATGGCTTCAAAACACAGTCTTTTGATGAATAACTGTTTTAGTGTTGATAGTAAGATACATCCAAGTTTCTTCCAACTCGTTACTACAATCTTCTTCGAACTCCAGCTTATTACTTTAGACATTAGAAAACTCCTCATGTCTCCGTAACACTGGCAAGATCTGGCATGATCGCCTTTAGATCTCCCATGGACCCCACATGGCCCGCATGATCTCACATGGTAGAAGGGTAACCTTCCCCATGGTCTCTCCAAACTAATCTAAAAACTAAACTTCTGCGCAAGCATCTAAGCTCCAAACACGCCCAAAAACACGTCATTAAATCCCACCCACAATATAACGGGCAGTCTAAAATTTAAAGGCACATGCCATCCTCAAGGACATGCAAAACAGGCCAAATGGCTACTACAGTAAGCTCAGGCAGACTGAGAGGAGGTGTTCAGGGAAATGATCGGTCAGTCTATGTTTGGTCTGGCTGATGTGTAAGAGTCCACATTTTGGACAACAGATACAGCAGAAGCAGTTGGAGGAGGTGCAAGTGAACCTCTGTCTAACCTGAAAGGACTGTTGAGGTCCCTGGATAGAGTGGAGGGAGGAGGTATAGCAACAGGTGTTGCATCTTCCGTGGTTGCAGGGAAGGTACCTGGGGAGGGGGGGTTTGGGTGGGAAGGTTTGTGTTAATCAGGGAGTTGGGGAGGGAACGGTCTCAGTGGAAGGTGGAAAGGGGTGGAGATGGGAAGATGTGACTAGTGTTGGGATCCTGTTGGAGGTGGCGAAAAGTTCAGAAGATTATGCGACGGCTGATGGGATGAAAGGTAAGGACTAGGGGGACTCTGTCTCTGTGCGACTAGGGAGGAGAGAGAGCAAGGGCAGACCTGCGAGGTATCGAGGAGACAAGAGTGAGGACCGCATCTATGATGGGAGAGGGGAACCCCCGTCCAAAAGACACCTTGGATCACTAATGCAATCATCAACGTAATGGAGGTAGTGTTTGGGGATAGGGCTAGCGTACGCAAGAAACAAGGATTGTTCAACGTACCCTACAAAGAGGCAGACAAAGCCAGGGCTGCCAACATTGGGTGAGAGTTGAGAGTGAGGGAGCTTTTGCATTTTTCAGCTTGAAATTGTGCAATCTGGTGCATACTGTAGCGAGTCTTTTAACTTTCACTTGACTGCAACATTTATGCTTCAAATTGGATTAGGTGTGAATAAGGTTAGGCTAAATTACATTCCTAATTACAAGAGCCAGGATTTTGCCATAAAAGCATGTGCCTTTTTATGCCTTTTCTGATGATTTCACCAGGATAATGACTTTTTTCACATTTGAGTGCCTAAATCAGCCATTTTTTGCCATTTTGCTAGACGGTTGTGCTATTTTCTCTAGTTATACCATGATTACAATGACGTTTTCTATGTTAACATGTTATATTAATGTTATTATTACATGTTAACATTGTATAGTTTACAAGAAAACTTCCACCACCAGAGTGAAACCAGGGGTGCCACCATCGGTCGTTCATTCGTTCGTCCCACAGCCCGCTGGTTCAGTTTTCTCCAAGATCTATTTAAGAAAGAACTGCAGATGCTGGAAAAAATCGAAGGTAGACAAAAAATGCTGGAGAAACAACGGGTGAGGCAGCATCTACGAAGAGAAGGAATAGGCGACGTTTCAGTTTGAGACTTCTTCAGACTGATGTGGGGGGAGGGGGGAGAAAGGAAGAGGTGAGACAGTTGGCCTAGAAGGAGAGCTGGGAAGGGGATGGGGAGGAGGGAAAACACAAGGGGTATCTAAAATTATAGAAATCAATGTTGATACTGCTGGGGTGCAGACTACCGAAGTGAAATACCCAAGCTTGATTCCTCACTACATTTACTGCTGGCTCCAGTCGCAAATCTGAGTTTTCGAGTGATTTATTCCAGGCATTCATTGATGCTGGAATTCAACTGTGGAAATTGGAAAACAAATCTGTCAGAGTTTTTTTTAGAGAAATACACAGAGGAACATATACCAAGCAGTCATCATTATTAACCATATATAACCATATTATGGAAAAATTATGTTGACAGCAACTTCAACATTGTTGTGCAGAAAATTAGAGATGAAGTTGCATGCAGCAAAATATGGATTCCAATAGGTGGGACAACCGATGCTTTGGGGAGATATGTTGCCAATGTGGTCATCTGTACACTGGAGGCAGGTCAACCATCAAAGGAGTATTTATTGACATCGGAAGTATTGGAGAAGTCAAACAGCTCAACTATTGCTCAGTTGTTTACATCTTCACTTGCTGTACTTTGGCCAGAAAGTATAAAACACGAGAATGTACTTCTGTTTGTGACTTCTGTTTTATTCCCAAAATGTTGCATTGACATGCTTAGCTCAAGGACTTCATAGAATTGCCAAGCACAGATGTAGTTTGTTTCCAATTGTCGATTGCCTAGGCAATGTCAAGAAAATCTTCCTCAAAGTACCGACACGTGTGCAGTTGTTCAGGGAAATGGCACCGGACCTTCCGCTACCTCCTTAGCCAATTTTGACTAGGTGGTGTACATGGCTCTCTGCTATACTCTATTATGCTGCAAATTTTGAAGAGATAAAAGAAAATCGTCAACTGTTTTGAAGAAGAAGAATCTGCTGCAGTCAGATGAAATTATGTGAGGTAAGGGAAACAAGTAAGGTAGCTATGGAAACTATGAGGTTCAAAAAAGAGGAAGTACTGACACTTTTGAAAGATATAAAAGTGGATAAGTCTCCAGGTCCTGACAGGATATTCCGTAGGACATTGAGGGAAGTTAGTGTAGAAATAGCAGGGGCTATGACAGAAATATTTCAAATGTCATTAGAAACGGGAATGGTGCCGGAGGATTGGCGTACTGCGCATGTTGTTCCATTGTTTAAAAAGGGTTCTAAGAGTAAACCTAGCAATTATAGACCTGTTAGTTTGACATCAGTTGTGGGCAAATTAATGTAAAGGATACTTAGAGATAATATATATAATTCATCTGGATAAAGAGGGTCTGATTAGGAACAGTCAACATGGATTTGTGCCTGGAAGGTCATGTTTGACTAATCTTCTTGAATTTTTTTGAAGAGGTTACCCGGGAAATTGATGAGGGTAAAGTGGTGGATGTTGTCTATATGGACTTCAGTAAGGCCTTTGACAAGGTTCCACATGGAAGGTTGGTTAAGAAGGTTTAATTGTTGGGTATTAATAGTGGAGTAGCAAGATGGATTCAACAGTGGCTGAATGGGAGATACCAGAGAGTAATGGTGGATAACTGTTTGTCAGGTGGAGGCCGGTGACTAGTGGGTTGCCTCAGGGATCTGTGTTGGGTCCACTGTTGTTTGTCATATACATCAATGATCTGGATGATGGTGTGGTAAATTGGATTAGTAAGTATGCAGATGATACTAAGATAGGTGATGTTGTGGATAATGAAGTAGATTTCCAAAGTCTACAGAGAGATTTAGGCCTTTGGAAGAGTGGCTGAAAGATCGCAGATGGAGTTTAATGCTGATAAGTGTGAGGTGCTACATCTTGGCAGGACAAATCAAAATAGGACGTACATTGTAAATGGTGGCGAATTGAGGAATGCAGTTAAACAGAGCGATCTAGGAAGAACTGTGCATAGTTCCCTGAAGGTGGAATCTCATATAGATAGGGTGGTAAAGAAAGCTTTTGGTGTGCTGGCCTTTATAAATCAGAACATTGAGTATAGAAGTTGGGATGTAATGATATTGGCATTGGTGAGGCCAATTCTGGAATATGGGTGTACAATTTTGGTCGCCAAATTATAGAAAAGATGTCAACAAAATAGAGACAGTACAGAGGAGATATACTAGAATGTTGCCTGGGTTTCAGCACCTAAGTTACAGAGAAAGGTTGAACAAGATAGGTCTTTATTCTTTGGAGCACAGAAGGTTAAAGGGGGACTTGATAGAGGTCTTTAAAATTATGAGAGGGATAGACAGAGTTGACGTGGGATACGCTTTTTCCATTGAGAGTAGGGAAGATTCAAACAAGCGGGCATGATTTGAGAATTAAGGGATAAAAGTTTAGGGGTAACATGAGGGGGAACTTCTTTACTCAGAGAGTGGTAGCTGTGTGGAATGAGCTTCCAGTGGAAGTGGTGGAGGCAGGTTCGATTTTATCATTTAAAAATAAATTGGATAGGTATATGGACGGAAAGGAATGGAGGGTTATGCTCTGAGGGTAGCTAATGTAACCCCACTTTTTTAAAAGGGGAGAGGAAAAGAAAATAGGGAATTACAGACCAGTTAGTCTAACATCGGTAGTGGGGAAAATGCTAGAGTCAATTATTAAAGATGGGATAGCAGCACATTTGGAAAGTGGTGAATTGATTGGACAAAGTCAGCATGGATTTATGAAAGGTAAATCATGTCTGACGAATCTTATAGAATTTTTCGAGGATGTAACTAGCAGAGTGGATAAGGGAGAACCAGTGGATGTGTTATATCTGGACTTTCAGAAGGCTTTCGACAAGGTCCCACATAAGAGATTAGTATGCAAACTTAAAGCACACGGTATTGGGGGTTCAGTATTGTTGTGGATAGAGAAGTGGCTGCAGACAGGAAACAAAGTGCAGGAGTAAACTGGTCCTTTTCAGAATGGCAGGCAGTGACTAGTGGGGTACCGCAAGGCTCAGTGCTGGGACCCCAGCTATTTACAATATATATTAATGAGCTGGATGAGGTAATTGAATGCAACATCTCCAAGTTTGTGGATGACACAAAGCTGGGGGGCAGTGTTAGCTGTGAGGAGGATGCTAGGAGGCTGCAAGGTGACTTGGATAGGTTGGGTGAGTGGGCAAATGCATGGCAGATGCAGTATAATGTGGATAAATGTGAGGTTATCCACTTTGATGGCAAAAACAGGAAAGTAGACTATTATCTGAATGGTGGCCGATTAGGACAAGGGGAGATGCAACGAGACCTGGGTGTCATGGTACACCAGTCATTGAAAGTAGGCATGCAAGTGCAGCAGGCAGTGAAGAAAGCGAATGGTATGTTAGCATTCATAGCAAAATGATTTGCGTATAAGAGCAGGGAGGTTCTACTGCAGTTGTACAGGGTCTTGGTGAGACCACACCTTGAGTATTGCATACAGTTTTGGTCTCCTAATCTGAAGAAAGACATTCTTGCCATAGAGGGAGTACAGAGAAGGTTCACCAGACTGATTCCTGGGATGGCAGGACTTTCATATGAAGAAAGACTGTATAGACTCGGTTTGTACTCGCTAGAATTTAGAAGATTGAGGGGGGTCTTATAGAAACTTATAAAATTCTTAAGGAGTTAGACAGGCTAGATGCAGGAAGTTTATTCCCGACGTTGGGGAAGTCCAGAACAAAGGGTCACAGTTTAAGGATAAGGGGAAGTCTGTTAGGACCGAGATGAGAAAATCATTTTTTTACACAGAGAGTGGTGAATCTGTGGAATTCTCTGCCACAGAAGGTAGTTGAGGCCAGTTCATTGGCTATATTTAAGAGGGAGTTAGATGTGGCCCTTGTGGCTAAGGGGATCAGGGGGTAGGGAGAGAAGGCAGGTACAGGACACTGAGTTGGATGATCAGCCATGATCATATTGAATGGCGGTGCAGGCTCGAAGGGCCGAATGTCCTACTCCTGCACCTATTTTCTATGTTTCTATGAGTGCAGGTAGATAGGACTAGGTGAGAGTAAGTGTTCGGCATGGACTAGAAGGGCGAGATGACCTGTTTCCTTGCTGTAATTGTTATATGGTTATATGGTTATATGGTTAAATCATGCAGAAAAAGTCCCTCCACTTTTGTGTTTATTGCTTCCAATTTTGCAACTTCCCACAAGCTACCACTTCCCTTGAGAAAAGTGATGAAACATTAGTGAATAACTTGCAAGTTTTCAACAAAGTAACTGACGATATTTGTAAAGTTCCTGGCGATGTAGGTAAAGACATACAAGGAAAATGTGAGAGAGTGATTTTAGCTAACAAAGATCTTGAAGAAATGCAAAACATAGCTAAGGTTCTCAAAGGTAGTTGTAATGCACAAGATATCAACATGAATATAGAGTTTGTAGCTTGTTTCGGGTATGCACCAGAGACCTCAGCTGGGGGTGAAAGACGTTTTTCACAACTGAAGCATATTCTGTCTGACAGACGGCATAGTTTAACATCAGATAATTTGAAACAAATGCTAGTAATTATGTGCAACCAAGCAACTTTGGTAATTTGATGTAGTATACCTTTATTATTATTTTGTAACCATTTTTTGGTGGTGGGAAATTGCCTTTGTATGCCTTTTTTGTCAATAAATGCCTTTGTGCCTTTTTTGTAATTTTATTTTGCCATTTTGCCTGCCTATTTCAGAGTTTTTTAGTGCCTAAACATCCTGGCTCTATTTAATTACATTCCACGGTAGAGCCAGGCTCTGATCAACAGGTGCAGCACATGAATGACCTTAGTATATCCATGTATCGAAAATCAGATTATAATTCATGCTGTTATGCATATATATAGTGAGAAATAAAAATATAGAAACAGGACAAGAGGAGTCAGACTTCCATCACTGTTCAGCACAAATAAATCAATCAACCTTACCCTTTGACTATAGACAGGGCTGGCTTTAGGAGTTGCGGGCCCAATTGGGAACAATTTTGGTGAGCCCCAGGTTCCTAGCCAAGGTCTGTAGATTTATAAAAAAATAATTAAAGTCTATTATAGACTTTATATCTCTATGGTAGAATGGAAAGTAATCAAAATGGTGCGCTTATAAAGTGCATGCGACTTAATGTACCAAACAGATCTAAGCTACATCTATATTACTAAAAGTAAGATCTTGACCGCTTTTGGCTCGCTGTGCTTTGATTTCCGAGAGAACGCCGCACCTACGGCCGTCATTTTTGGCCACCTCGCTCAGAGTCCCCCTCCGCCTGCCTGGACTGGAGGATTTTTCCCATCAATGAAAAATCTGAGAGATATTAGTGTTTTTAAAAATTCGCCATTCTCTCTGCTGCCACTGCTGGCGGCAGGGGGGAGGGACTATAAAACCGGGAAGTGTCGTGCCTCACTCAGTCTCTGCCAGACGGAGGAAGCAAGAGAGTCACGGCTCTCTGAGCTGTGAATAACACTGAACGCACGTCTACTCGACGGTGAGTCCCCTCGTTGTGGCTGTAAAGTGGCTGTAAAGTGGCTGCTGCCAAATTGTTTGCCTCGCCTTTTAAAAAGTTTTGTGTTCACAAAATGGATTGGTTGTCAAGTGGCTGCTGCCAAATTGTTTGCCTCACCTTTTAAAAAGTTTTGTGTTCACAAAATGGATTGGTTGTCAAGTGGCTGCTGCCAAATTGTTTGCCTCGCCTTTTAAAAAAGTTTGTGTTCACAAAATGGATTGGTTGTCAAGTGGTTGCTGCCAAATGTTTGCCTCGCCTTTTAAAAAGTTTGTGTTCACAAATGGATTGGTTGTCAAGTGACTGCTGCCAAATTGTTTGCCTCGCCTTTTTAAAATCGTTGCAACAGTTTTCGCATGGATAAAGCGTGAATAAACATTTTATTAGATCAGGACTGTGTTTAATTGCACAATTGGCGGCTCATTCCATGACTTCCGCTTAGTTGCAAGATGACGCCGATGACGTCATTTCCGGTTAGCGGCAAGATGGCACTGACTGCGTCATTTCCGGTTCGTGGCAAGATGGCGCTGACTGCAGAAGGCAGACTGAAGACGTCGTTGAATAATTCAAGAGAGCTTACTGCTCTGTCTATGGTGAGTGTGTTGGACGTTATTTAAAGCACGTTTTTACTTCAGCAGCAGCTGCCTCGACAGGAGGCTTTAAACGTTTGAATCAGTCGGTTGACACACTGTATGTTTACCACGTTCTGAAGTTATTTGGCATTTTAGTATTGGTTGTGAGTCTGTGTTTGAATCTGTGTGAGTGAGTCTGTGGTGTGTGTGTGTGTGTGTGTGTGTGTGTGTGTGTGTATGTGTGTGTTGTGTGTGTGTGTGTGTGTGTCTGTGTGTGTGTGTGTGTGTGTGTGTGTGTGTGTGGTAAGTGTGTGTGGGTGAGTGTCTGTGTGTGTGTGAGAGTGTCTGTGTGTGTGTGAGTCTGTGTGTGTATGTGTGTGTCTGAGAGTCTGTGTGTGTGTCTGAGAGTCTGTGTATGTGTATGTGAGAGTCTGTGTGTGTGAGTGTCTGTGTGAGGTGGAGGGTGTGTGTGTGATCAACAAATAACAAATAGTACAAATAATAAAGTCTTTTGTAGTTCAGATCTTATTCGTTATGTTTAATAGCCTGATGGCTGTCAGGAAAGAGGCTGTTCCTCAATGTGGATGTTACAGTTTTCAATTTACAAAAGTCGGACGTGACTCCAGAAGTCGGGCATAAGTCAGTCAGTCCACAAGCCGTGATTCAGTCTGTCAGTCCAGAGGCCATGAGTGGGTCGCTCACTGCCGCCCCCCCCCCCCCACTAGCATCCCCACCTCAAGACGCTGCCCTCTGCCTGGCTATAGGATGCACCCCCTCCTGAAGCCGCCCCCATCCCCCACTGCAGGACACCCCCTCCGTCATCAGCCCACGAGAGCCCCCACCTGAAGACGTCCCCCTCCCTCGGCTGCAGGACGTTTGCCACCCCCGGGTGGAAGATTGCAACCTTCATGTGGTCCGCCCTGTTTTGGACTAATGCAATCAGCTCGACGTGCACATGCAATCAGCTCGACGTGCACAAACAGAAGATCAAATAGAACAAGTTGTCCTACAACTTTAGGCTGTCCACGCCACACGAAAGAAGAAGAAGAAACCACCCCCCACCCCACCCCGACAGCCCCCGCCTCAAAATAATGTTTTGCACAAATTCTTGAGTGAGTCCAGAGGATTGAGAATTACAACAAATTACAACCGCTCAATCTCTCTATATTAAAATTGTCTCTTTTTTTTATCAACAGCAAATAGCCATCAAAAGGCAGTGAGCAGCAGAACACAACAAGAGACACAACAAGAAAGATCTTAATAATTCTCATCTTTAACATTTAATTTGTTCTTATATTTTAAGAGTAATTCACGATTTAACTTTAATAAATCCTTTTTCCACTTTTCATGCCTGCGTGTTCTTCATCACAATGGGAACCTAATAGGCAGGAATGGCTGCTCTGTGGGAGAGCCGTTAAGAGTGCATGGGGGGAGGTTGTGGGAGATGGACTGAATGCGTGGGGGGGAGGGGAATGGCAAGGGGCAGAGTGGGGGGATGAAGGAGGAGGGGTGACTGAATGAACTGCCAGCGTACCAGGCGTGAGTGACTGAACTGCCAGCCCACCAGCCGTGAGTGATGCACTGCCAGCCCACAAGCCGTGAGGAAGTCAACTGCCAGCCCACCAGCTGTAAGTGACTGAACTGCCAGCCCAGCAGCCGTGAGTGACTGCACTGCCAGCCCACCAGCCCTGAGTAAGTGAATTGCCAGCCCACCAGCTGTGAGTGACTGCACTGCCACCCTGCCAGTCCACCAGCCCTGAGTAAGTGAACTACCAGCCATCCAGCCATGACTCACTGAACTGCCAGCCCAATAATCCATTCAGTCCACCCTCTCCCCCTTCTCTCTCACAGTCTGTCACCTGTTTTGGGCACAATTCTGGCAGTTTCTCAGCTGCCAGCCCTGCCAGGTCTGAGTGACTGTACTGCCAGGCCTCAGTGACTGAGCTGCCAGCCCAAGAATCCATTCGGCCACAATGTCCATACTAGCCCTCTTGAAATCAGACACTTGGCCCACAACACCCATACTAGCACAACAGAAAGCCCCCCCCCCACCCCCACTGGCCAGCAATATTGGAATTGGTGGAGAGGTGGAATATTGCGTTGGGTGACCAGCCCTCCCATGTGATGCTGGGACCCAACAGGTCCCACTTAGTCTAGTTTTATATAAAATTGCATACATGTAGGCCTACAAGTAACAAACAAAATGTGTAGATCTGAAAAGTACATAGTTACAATACCACGTTTTTAGTAACTGTGAAATGAGAAAAAAAAGTAATTTAATGAACTAGATCCTGAAAACCAATAACCATTGGTGAAAAACCAGTCCAGGCATTAATTTTGGGCTTCAGGCCATTTCTTACTCTTTGGGCTTCTACCCCATCCTAATTTAGTTGTGTGTGTTAGTTGTCTGTGCGTGATGTGTGTGTGTTAGTTGTCTGTGCGTTATGTGTGTGTGGGAGGGAAGGATAGAAGGGAGTGGGGAGGGAGAGAAGGGAGGGAGGGAGGGAGGGAGAGAAGGGAGGGAGGGAGGGAGGGAGAGAAGGCAGGGAGGAAGGAGGGAGAGAAGGGAGGGAGGGAGGGAAGGAGGGAGAGAAGGGAGGGAGGGAGGGATGGAGAGAAGGGAGGGAGGGAGAGGGAGAAAAGGCAGGGAGGGAAGGAGGGAGAGAAGGGAGGGAGAGAAGGGAGGAGGGAGAGAAGGGAGGGAGGGAGGGAGAGAAGGGAGGGAGGGAGGGAGAGAAGGGAGGAAGGACAGGAGGGAGGGAGGGAAGTAGAGAAAGGAGAGAGGGAAGGAGAGAAAGAAGGGATGGAGCAAATAAGAGAAGGGAAAAGAGAGAGAAAGGAGGGAGGGGAGAAGGGAAGGAAGAAGGCAAGTGGAGAAGGGAGGGAGAGGGCCGGCGGGGGGAGCGGATGCCGGGATCCGGGCAGATGGGTGTGAGCTGAGGCCAATGTTTGTAAACGTTGCTCCAACCCCCGCTCGGCTCTCCGTGTATTGTTCACCACTTCCCCCCCTGGGAGAGAGAGGGGGGGGGAGCCGGGACTGTGTGCGTGAAGCACCGCGATTGGAGGGCGGGAGCTCTGCCGTGAGCTAACGACCCACCTCCCCCTCACCCCTACTCCATTCCCCCTTACACCACCTCCCGTCTACCCCTTTCTTCCCCCTCCACCCCTCCTACTCTCTCTCTGCCCCTCTCTCCCCCCTCCACCCGAGAGTAGATAACTCTGGCGCGGGGCCCCGTTACTCACGGGCCCAATTGGGAGCAATCGGTCCAATCGGCTTAAGGCCGCCCTGACTATAGAAAGAAGACGAAAAAATGCCACATATTCAAGCGTATATGGTTCAATGAAATTAAGATATATATGTAAAACATATATATGGAAACATCCTTCGGCCCACCAAGTCCACACTGACCAGCAATCTACCATACATCAGTTCTCTCCCACATGCCAGGAACAATTTACAGAAGCCAATTAACCTTCAAACCTTGCACTTCTTTCGGATGTGGGATAACTGGAATATCCAGAGGAAAACCATGTGGTCATAAGGAGAATGTATAAATACTGTGCAGACAACCATATTTAGTATGTGTCACGTCAATAAAGATGAACACATGATTCTGATTTCTGCCCTTAGTTGGATAACACACATGCCCAGTCATTGTGTTTATGGCTGGTTTTCACCTCTTCAGTCTGAAGGTCTCGACCCAAAACATCACCTATTCTTTCTCTCCAGAGATGCTGCCTGTCCTGCTGAATTATTCCAGCTTTTAGCATCTATCTTCAGTTTAAACCACCATCTACAGTTCTTTTTACACCCTTTTGTTAAACCAAACAGGTCCTATTCTCATAATATTATTCACCTCAACTAAGTATTTTCTTCACCTCCGTTGTTGCAGAGAATACAATCCCAGTTATCAAATCTTTATTCAAAGTGAGAAAAAAAATTCCAGCCCTGCCAATATGTTCATAACTCGCCCATGGATCCTCTCCAGAGCAATTGCGCCCTTTCTACAGTGTGTCATAGTCTTACAGCATGGAAACAGCCCTTCATCCCAACTTGTCCATGCAGATCAAGATGCCCCCATCTAAACTAGTCCCGTTTATCCGCATTTGGCCCATATCCCTTTAAACCTTGTGAGTGCCAGTGTGTGTGTGTGTCAGTCCTCCTCCATTTTCCCCCGTGGTTGGGACCACACCCTCCGCAGTTGCCGCTGCGTGGCGTCCAGATGTGCAGACAAGGTAAGTCCAGGTAAGTCCCGAATCGGTGCCTCCCCACCGGAGACCGCGGCTTCAAGATGGTGTAGGCCGCAGGCCGGTGGTCGAAGATCTAAAGTCCCCTGCAGCCAGAAGCACCGCAGACCGCAGGGCTGGCGGTCGGAGCTCCTCTCCAGGGATCCCCGGCAAGGGACCCCACTCAGAATTAGGCAGCGGGCCAGCGGTCGGAGCACTTCTCCTCTGGGATCCCCAACGAGGGATCCCTGGCTCCGGACACCGTGCCAGCTGGAGCTCCGCAGACTGCGGCTTCAGGCTGCTGCGGGCCAGCGGATGGAGCGCTCCCCTCTGCCGACCACTGGCGAGGGCTCGCCTGCTCCGCAAAGAAAGAGTCCTCGCTGCACCCGCTGCTGAAGCCCCAGGCGCGTCGCCGGGAAAGGCCGCACCGATCCACTATGTTAGGCCACAAGGGAGACGACATGGAAAAAGGTTGCCTCTCCATGGAGGAAGCGAACAAAGCGGTTTCCCCCTTACCCACCCACCCACCCCCCACACAAGACACACAGAGAAACATTAAAACACACATTGAGACACACTAAAAAAACCAAAAAAAGTAGAGAATTCTAACACGCTGCTGTTAGGCTGCCGGCTCACAGCGCCCCCACCCATTGGTGAGTGTGTAGGAGTGTGACTTTATTTATTTATTTATATACATTTAAAAATATTTTTTGAGCATGTGAACTTCTGTCATCAGCGTGAGAATTGCAGCCCTGCTGTGAAAGATGGGACCCACCCACCCACTGGGGCCCACCCAGCCACCCCATTGCCAGCATTGCCAGTTAAGTTGAGTTTTGACCAAAGATCCTATAGCGAGCAAGACAGTCTACTCAACGAAAAAGACGTAGTATGGTCATGGCAGATTCATGGGTAAATTCCTGGCCCCATATCCGTAACCCGCTTCCGTCTCTGCCATCTTGTCCGCCATAGCGGAGCAAAGATACTAGTGCAGAGACAGAAGGCGGGTTATGAAAACATGCTCGTAAAAATCAAACATCTTTGGTAAAAATCTTCTCCTCATTTTCTTTCTGCCTCTCTGCCTAAAAAGCAAAAAGATGCCTATGTTCCTTCCACAGCTTGTGGGAAGTCTGGCCCGGATCAGCACGGCTGGGACGCCAGGGAAAGTTGCGGGGAGGTTTGCAATGTATTTTTATGTAATGTTGTCCCTTGTTTGGGCCTTGTGTCCGAAATAAAGTTTATCACCTATCTATCTATTATTATATAAAACTCTGTGTGCGACGGCCTGCTTGACTTGTCCCGCGCGGCCTTTGATACGGCCCGACGCCCACGCGGCGCGCGGAAAGGCCGATATTTTTTACCGTTTCTAAAGAGGTTACGTTTATCTTTACATAAACCCACTCCTGATTAAATTCTGACCTGTTTATGTACACGTTTTTAAAATAAAATACCTCTCCCCCCCCCCAAACCAAATACTTCAAAATGTTTAAAAAAACAGCTCAGCCATAGAATGTTACTAAAGATTCCGTGTGTGATGTCACAATGCACAATGGTCACAGATGTCCAATCGGAATGGATCCATTTACATATGCCTTTGCGGCGACCCAAGCCCCGGCCCCTCCCCCCCAACCCCCGCAGCATTGGGCATTGTGACATCACAAAACGGAACCTTCATTAACATTCTATTGCTGAGAGCTGTTTGTTTAACATTTTGAAATGTCCCCATTCCCTATCACCCCCACACACGTGGCGACGCCCTGCGACACGTGTGACAAATCGAAATGAATCCGTTTACATATGCCTTGGCAGCACCCACAGCCCAAGCCCCTCCCCCCCAACCCCAAAGCCTGTGTCGAAGGGCGTCGCCACGTGTGTGGGGGGGATAGGGAATGGGGAAATTTCAAAATGTTTAAAAAAAACAGCTCTCAGCAATAGAATGTTAATGAAGGTTCCGTTTTGTGATGTCACAATGCCCAATGCTCAAAGATGTCCAATCAGAATGAATCCGTTTACATATGCCTGCAGCACCAGCCCCAGCCCCTCCCCCCCACCCCCACAGCCTGTGTTGAAGGGCGTCGTCACGTGTGTGGCAATAGAGAAAGAGGATTGGGGGTGATAGGGAATGGGAAACAGATGGACTGTCCCTACCCCTCCTACTTCAACTCTCCCTCCCCACTCTTCCCCCTCTCTGCTCTACCCCTCCCACACCCTCTCTTCCCCCTCCACCACCCCTCTTCACCCCCATCTCCCCCCTACCCCCTTCCCCTCTCTCTTGCACCACTCCCCGTTACCCCTCTGCCCCTCACTCCCCACTGTACCCCTCTCCCTCCCCCTCCCTCTCTCCCTCTCTTCCCCCTACTCCTCTCCCCTTCCCCTCATCCCCTCCCCCCTCCCTGCCCTCCCTGCTCTCCTCCCACTCCCCACTCTCCTCCCCCTCCCTCTCACCCACCCTGATCTCCTCTCCCTCCCCAATCTCTCCCCTTTCCTCTTCCCCCTCTCCCCTCCCTCCCCCTCTCCTCTTCTCTCCCCACCCCATCTCCCTCTCCCCTCTTCTCTCCCCACCACGTCTTCCTCTCCACCCTCCCCCGCCTGTGTTTGGGGGGTGGTTAGTGTGAGTGTGATGCCGCAGCCCACCCACCCCTCCCGCAAACGCGCGTTGGGAAAACAGCCCGCCAACAGTCTCTCTGTCTTTAAAATATTAATATAATATCAAGGGGTGTGATGAGTGTGTGTGTTTGTGGGTGCCAGATTCACACCCCGCAACCCTGCTTTGGAGGTACAGACCCAACGGGTGGTTAGTGTGACGTCACAGCCCCCCGCCCCAAACGCACGTTCGGTGTCCAGACCCAACGGGTCTGCACTTGGTCTGCACTCCCCACTCTTCCCCTCTCCCTCCCCACCTCTCTCCCTCCACCCTCCCTCTCTCCCTCTCTTCCCCCTACTCCTCTCCCCTTCCCCTCATCCCCTCATCCCCTCCCCCCCTCTCCCCCCTTCCTGCCCTCCCCGCCCTCCTCCCACTCCAAACTCTCCTCACCCTCCCTCTCACCCACCCTGATCTCCTCTCCTTCCCCAATCTCTCCCCTTTCCTCCTCCCCCTCTCCCCTCCGTCCCCCTCTTCCCTCCCCTCCCTCCCCTCTTCTCTCCCCACCCCGTCTCCTTCTCTCCCCCTCCCCTCCTCTCCCCAACCCCGTCTCCCTCTCCCCCACTCCCCCCGCCTGTGTGTTTGGGGGGTGGTTAGTGTGAGTGTGATGCTGCAGCCGCAGCCCCCCCCCCCCCCAAACGCAAGGTAAACAAAAAAATGAAGTATAAACTCAGCGGGTGCAGCAGCATCTTTGGATCGAAGGAAATAGGCAATGTTTCATAACAAAACACGTCTGAAGATGGGTTTCAGCCACAAACATTGCCTATTTCCTTCGCTCCATAGACGCGGCTGCACCCGCTGAATTTCACCACCTTTTTTGAGTGTACCAGTCTCTCTGTCTCTCCCCTCTCTCTCTCTCTCTGCCCTTCTCTCTTCACAGCCCGCAGCTTAACTCATGAACACCAGCTCAAAACACCCCCCTGCACCTATCTCCAATATCCTCTCCTTACTCTCTCCCACACCCACCTCTCTATCCCCCTTCCTCGCACCCCTTCCTCTCTCCCCCCTTCCTCTCCACCCTCCTCCTCCCCCTCTTCAAATTTTTTTAATTCTAACATTAAATTTTCACTCTCTGCCCCCCCCCCCCTCTAGACGCACCTGAGAGGCGAGGGCTATTCGTCAGTGGATAGGGGTGAAGATGGATAAAAGAAGCAAATTAAAAAATTAAGATAATATCAAGGGTTGTTATGAGTGTGTGTGTTCGTGGGGTGCCAGATTCCCACCCCGCAACCGTGCTTTTGAGCAAAGGGGGTGGTTACTATGACGCCACAGCACCCCCCCCCCCACCCGCAAACGCACGTCCGGTGTCCAGACCCAACGGGTCTGCACTTGGTCTAGTTATTATATAAAACTCTCTGGCTGTCGTCCGTCTGTACGGCTGTACGTCTGTACGTCCAACGTTCTGCTTGACTTTCCCGCCTTTGATACCGCCCCGCGCCCGGGCGGCGCGCGGAAACGCCGATATTTTTTACCGTTTCTAAAGAGGATACGTTTATCTTTACGAATAGACGATCCTGATTAAATTTGTTCGTGTTTACGTACGCTTTTTAAAATAAAATACCTCTCCCCCCCCCCAAAACCAAACATTTCAAAATGTTTAAAAAAACAGCTCAGGCGTAGAATGTTAGTAAAGATTCCGTTGTGTGATGTCACAATGCACAATGGTCACAGATGTCCAATCGGAATGGATCCATTTACATATGCCTTTGCGGTGACCCAAGCCCCGGCCCCTCCCCCCCAACCCCCGCAGCATTGGGCATTGTGACATCACAAAACGGAACCTTCATTTACATTCTATTGCTGAGAGCTGTTTGTTTAACATTTTGAAATTTCCCCATTCCCTATCACCCCCACACACGTGGCGACGCACTGCGACACGTGTGACAAATCGAAATGAATCCGTTTACATATGCCTTGGCAGCAGCCCCAGCCCCAGCCCCTCCCCCCCAACCCCACAGCCTGTGATTACGTTTATCTTTACGAATAGACAACCCTGATTAAATTTGGTCGTTTTTATGTACACTTTTAAAAATAAAATACTTCTCCCCCCCCACCCCCAAACATTTCAAAATGATTAAAAAAACAGCTCAGCCATAGAATGTTAGTAAAGATTCCGTTGTGTGATGTCACAATGCCCGATGCTAACAGATGTCCAATGGAATGGATTCATTTAGATATCCCTTGGCAGCAGCCCCAGCCCCAGCCCCTCCCCCCAACCCCACAGCCTGTGTCGCAGGGCGTCGTCACGTGTGTGGGGGGGATAGGGAATGGGGACATTTCAAAATGTTTTAAAAAAACAGCTCTCAGCAATAGAATGTTAATGAAGGTTCCGTTTTGTGATGTCACAATGCCCAATCGGAATGAATCCGTTTACATATGCCTTGGCAGCAGCCCCAGCCCCAGCCCCTCCCCCCCACCCCCGCAGCCTGTGTCGAAGGGCGTCGTCACGTGTGTGGCAATAGAGAAAGAGGATTGGGGGTGATAGGGAATGGGTAACAGATGGACTGTCCCTACCCCTCCTACTTCAACTCTCCCGCCCCACTCTTCCCCCTCTCCCCTCTCCCCTCCCTCCCCTCCCCTCCCACACCCTCTCTTCCCCCTCCACCACCCCTCTTCACCCCCATCTCCCCCCTACCCCCTTCCCCTCTCTCTTGCACCACTCCCCACTACCCCTCTGCCCCTCACTCCCCACTCTTCCCCTCTCCCTCCCCCACCTCTACCCCAACCCCCCTCCCTCTCTCCCTCTCTTCCCCCTACTCCTCTCTCCTTCCCCTCATCCCCTCTCTCCACCTCTAACATCCCCTTTCCCCCCTCCCCCCTTCCTGCCCTCCCCGCTCTCCTCACTCCCCACTCTCCTCCCCGTCCCTCTCCCCCCACCCTGCTCTCTTCTCCCTCACCAATCTCTCCCTTTCCTCCTCCCCTCTCTCCTCCCTCCCCTCCCTCCCCTCTTCTCTCCCCACCCCGTCTCCCTCTCCCCCCTCCCCCCTCTTCTCTCCCAACCCCGTCGCCACCCTCCACCCTCCCCCACACCTCTCTACCCTTCTCCTCGCCTTACCCACCCCTCTCTCCTCCCCCTCTCCATCCCCTTCTCCTCACCCCTCTCCCTCTCATCCCCTCCTCCTCCCACCCCCATTACTCTCTCCCACATCCCCCTTCCCTCTCTCAACCCCGTCCCCTTCCCCTACCCCGCTATCCCTCTTCAACCACTCCCCCTGCACCTCTCCCCCTCCCTCTCTCCCACTCCCCTACACCTCTCCATCTCCCTCCCCATTCTTCCACTTAACTCCCAAACCCATCCCCATCTCCCTCCACAACCCCCTCCCCCACCCCTCTCCCCCTCCCTTCTCTCTCACTCCCCACTCTTCCACTCTCCCTCCCCACCTCTAGCCCTCCCCCCTCCTTCTCTCCCTCTCTTCCCCCTACTCCTCTCCCCTTCCCCTCATCCGCTCTCTCCACCTCTAACATCCCCTCCCCCCTCTCCCCCCTTCCTGCCCTCCCCGCTCTCCTACCACTCTGCTCCCCCTCCCCCACCCTGCTCTCTTCTCCCTCACCAATTTCTCCCCTTTCCTCCTCCCCTCTCCTCTTCTCTCCCCACCCCGTCTCCCTCTCCCCTCTTCTCTCCCCACCCCGTCTTTTTCTCCACCCCTCCCCCCGCCTGTGTTTGGGGGGTGGTTAGTGTGAGTGTGATGCCGCAGCCCCTCCCGCAAACGCGCGTTGGGAAAACAGCCCGCCAACAGTCTCTCTGTCTTTAAGACAGAACTGCAGATGCTTGAAAATCAAAGGTACACAAAAAAAATGCTTCATAACCTCAGCGGGTGCAGCAGCATCTATGTATCAAAAGAAATAGACAACGTTCCGTGAAAACCCGTCTGAGGATGGGTTTCCGCCAAAAGCATTGCCTATTTCCTTCACTCCATAGATGCTGCTGCACCCGCAGTGTTTCTCGAGTTTTATTGTGTGTACCAGTCTATCTGTCTCTCCCCTCTCTCTCTCTCTCTCTGCCCTTCTCTCTTCACAGCCCGCGACTCAACTCATGCACGCCTGCTCCAACCCACCCCCTTCACCTCTCTCCCCATCCTCTTCTTCCTCTCTCCACCCCTCTCCTCTCTCACCCTCCTCTCTCCCCACGTTCCTCACCCCCCTTCCTCTCAACCCTCCTCCTCCCCCACCTCACAATTTTTTTTCTAACATTAAATTTTCTCTCTCTGCACCACCCCCCCTCGAGACGTACCTGAGAGGTGAGGGCTATTCGTCAGTGGATAGGGTGGAGATGGAATAAAAGAAGAAAATTAAAATATTAATATAATATCAAGGGGTGTGATGAGTGTGTGTGTTTGTGGGTGCCAGATTCACACCCCGCAACCCTGCTTTGGAGGTACAGACCCAACGGGTGGTTAGTGTGACGTCACAGACCCCCGCCCCAAACGCACGTTCGGTGTCCAGACCCAACCGGTCTGCACTTGGTCTAGTATACTTTTAAAACTCTGTGTGTGTCGTCCGTCTGTACGTCCGACGGCCTGCTTGACTTTGCCGCGCCGCCTTTGATACGGCCCCTGGCCCACGCGACGCGCGGAAAGGCCCACCTTTTTCGCCATTTCCAAAGAGGTTACGTTTATCTTTACATAAACCCACTCCTAATTAAATTCTGACCTGTTTATGTACACGTTTTTTAAATAAAATACCTCTCCCCCCCCCCAAAACCAAATACTTCAAAATGTTTAAAAAAACAGCTCAGCCATAGAATGTTACTAAAGATTCCGTGTGTGATGTCACAATGCACAATGGTCACAGATGTCCAATCGGAATGGATCCATTTACATATGCCTTTGCGGCGACCCAAGCCCCGGCCCCTCCCCCCCAACCCCCGCAGCATTGGGCATTGTGACATCACAAAACGGAACCTTCATTAACATTCTATTGCTGAGAGCTGTTTGTTTAACATTTTGAAATGTCCCCATTCCCTATCGCCCCCACACACGTGGCGACGCCCTGCGACACGTGTGACAAATCGAAATGAATCCGTTTACATATGCCTTGGCAGCACCCACAGCCCAAGCCCCTCCCCCCCAACCCCAAAGCCTGTGTCGAAGGGCGTCGCCACGTGTGTGGGGGGGATAGGGAATGGGGACATTTCAAAATGTTAAAAAAAAACAGCTCTCAGCAATAGAATGTTAATGAAGGTTCCGTTTTGTGATGTCACAATGCCCAATGCTCAAAGATGTCCAATCAGAATGAATCCGTTTACATATGCCTGCAGCACCAGCCCCAGCCCCTCCCCCCCACCCCCACAGCCTGTGTTGAAGGGCGTCGTCACGTGTGTGGCAATAGAGAAAGAGGATTGGGGGTGATAGGGAATGGGAAACAGATGGACTGTCCCTACCCCTCCTACTTCAACTCTCCCTCCCCACTCTTCCCCCTCTCTGCTCTACCCCTCCCTCCCCTCCCACACCCTCTCTTCCCCCTCCACCACCCCTCTTCACCCCCATCTCCCCCCTACCCCCTTCCCCTCTCTCTTGCACCACTCCCCGTTACCCCTCTGCCCCTCACTCCCCACTGTACCCCTCTCCCTCCCCCTCCCTCTCTCCCTCTCTTCCCCCTACTCCTCTCCCCTTCCCCTCCCCCTCCCCCCCTCCCTGCCCTCCCCTGCTCTCCTCCCACTCCCCACTCTCCTCCCCCTCCCTCTCACCCACCCTGATCTCCTCTCCCTCCCCAATCTCTCCCCTTTCCTCTTCCCCCTCTCCCCTCCCTCCCCCTCTCCTCTTCTCCCCCCACCCCATCTCCCTCTCCCCTCTTCTCTCCCCACCACGTCTTCCTCTCCACCCTCCCCCGCCCCTGTGTTTGGGGGTGGTTAGTGTGAGTGTGATGCCGCAGCCCACCCCCCCCTCCCGCAAACGCGCGTTGGGAAAACAGCCCGCCAACAGTCTCTCTGTCTTTAAAATATTAATATAATATCAAGGGGTGTGATGAGTGTGTGTGTTTGTGGGTGCCAGATTCACACCCCGCAACCCTGCTTTGGAGGTACAGACCCAACGGGTGGTTAGTGTGACGTCACAGCCCCCCGCCCCAAACGCCACGTTCGGTGTCCAGACCCAACGGGTCTGCACTTGGTCTGCACTCCCCACTCTTCCCCTCTCCCCTCCCACCTCTCTCCCTCCACCCTCCCTCTCTCCCCCCTACTCCTCTCCCCTTCCCCTCATCCCTCCCCCCCTCATCCCCTCCCCCCCTCTCCCCCCTTCCTGCCCTCCCCGCCCTCCTCCCACTCCAAACTCTCCTCACCCTCCCTCTCACCCACCCTGATCTCCTCTCCTTCCCCAATCTCTCCCCTTTCCTCCTCCCCCTCTCCCCTCCGTCCCCCTCTTCCCTCCCCTCTTCTCTCCCCACCCCGTCTCCTTCTCTCCCCTCCCCCTCCTCTCCCCAACCCCGTCTCCCTCTCCCCACTCCCCCCGCCTGTGTGTTTGGGGGGTGGTTAGTGTGAGTGTGATGCTGCAGCCGCAGCCCCCCCCCCCCCCAAACGCAAGGTAAACAAAAAAATGAAGTATAAACTCAGCGGGTGCAGCAGCATCTTTGGATCGAAGGAAATAGGCAATGTTTCATAACAAAACACGTCTGAAGATGGGTTTCAGCCACAAACATTGCCTATTTCCTTCGCTCCATAGACGCGGCTGCACCCGCTGAATTTCACCACCTTTTTTGAGTGTACCAGTCTCTCTGTCTCTCCCCTCTCTCTCTCTCTCTGCCCTTC
The DNA here is from genome assembly GCA_038087875.1 of Malacoraja senta. NCBI lineage: Eukaryota > Metazoa > Chordata > Chondrichthyes > Rajiformes > Rajidae > Malacoraja > Malacoraja senta. The sequence continues at coordinate 458,522 of JAXLNO010004412.1, read as the reverse complement.
TCTCTTCACAGCCCGCAGCTTAACTCATGAACACCAGCTCAAAACACCCCCCTTCACCTATCTCCAATATCCTCTCCTTACTCTCTCCACACCCACCTCTCTATCCCCCTTCCTCGCACCCCTTCCTCTCTCCCCCCCTTCCTCTCCACCCTCCTCCTCCCCCTCTTCAATTTTTTTTAATTCTAACATTAAATTTTCACTCTCTGCCCCCCCCCCCTCTAGACGCACCTGAGAGGCGAGGGCTATTCGTCAGTGGATAGGGTGGAGATGGGATAAAATAAGCAAATTAAAAAATTAAGATAATATCAAGGGTTGTTATGAGTGTGTGTGTTCGTGGGTGCCAGATTCCCACCCCGCAACCGTGCTTTTGAGCAAAGGGGGTGGTTACTGTGACGCCACAGCACCCCCCCCCCCCACCCGCAAACGCACGTCCGGTGTCCAGACCCAACGGGTCTGCACTTGGTCTAGTTATTATATAAAACTCTCTGGCTGTCGTCCGTCTGTACGTCCGACGGCCTGCTTGACTTTGCCGCGCGGCCTTTGATACGGCCCGACGCCCACGCGGCGCGCGGAAAGGCCGATATTTTTTACCGTTTCTAAAGAGGTTACGTTTATCTTTACATAAACCCACTCCTGATTAAATTCTGACCTGTTTATGTACACGTTTTTTAAATAAAATACCTCTCCCCCCCCCAAACCAAATACTTCAAAATGTTTAAAAAAACAGCTCAGCCATAGAATGTTACTAAAGATTCCGTGTGTGATGTCACAATGCACAATGGTCACAGATGTCCAATCGGAATGGATCCATTTACATATGCCTTTGCGGCGACCCAAGCCCCGGCCCCTCCCCCCAACCCCCGCAGCATTGGGCATTGTGACATCACAAAACGGAACCTTCATTAACATTCTATTGCTGAGAGCTGTTTGTTTAACATTTTGAAATGTCCCCATTCCCTATCGCCCCCACACACGTGGCGACGCCCTGCGACACGTGTGACAAATCAAAATGAATCCGTTTACATATGCCTTGGCAGCACCCACAGCCCAAGCCCCTCCCCCCCAACCCCAAAGCCTGTGTCGAAGGGCGTCGCCACGTGTGTGGGGGGGATAGGGAATGGGGACATTTCAAAATGTTTAAAAAAAACAGCTCTCAGCAATAGAATGTTAATGAAGGTTCCGTTTTGTGATGTCACAATGCCCAATGCTCAAAGATGTCCAATCAGAATGAATCCGTTTACATATGCCTGCAGCACCAGCCCCAGCCTCTCCCCCCCACCCCCACAGCCTGTGTTGAAGGGCGTCGTCACGTGTGTGGCAATAGAGAAAGTGGATTGGGGGTGATAGGGAATGGGAAACAGATGGACTGTCCCTACCCCTCCTACTTCAACTCTCCCTCCCCACTCTTCCCCCTCTCTGCTCTACCCCTCCCTCCCCTCCCACACCCTCTCTTCCCCCTCCACCACCCCTCTTCACCCCCATCTCCCCCCTACCCCCTTCCCCTCTCTCTTGCACCACTCCCCGTTACCCCTCTGCCCCTCACTCCCCACTGTACCCCTCTCCCTCCCCCTCCCTCTCTCCCTCTCTTCCCCCTACTCCTCTCCCCTTCCCCCTCATCCCCTCCCCCCCTCCCTGCCCTCCCTGCTCTCCTCCCACTCCCCACTCTCCTCCCCCTCCCTCTCACCCACCCTGATCGCCTCTCCCTCCCCAATCTCTCCCCTTTCCTCTTCCCCCTCTCCCCTCCCTCCCCCTCTCCTCTTCTCTCCCCACCCCATCTCCCTCTCCCCTCTTCTCTCCCCACCACGTCTTCCTCTCCACCCCGCCTGTGTTTGGGGGGTGGTTAGTGTGAGTGTGATGCCGCAGTCCACCCCCCCTCCCGCAAACGCGCGTTGGGAAAACAGCCCGCCAACAGTCTCTCTGTCTTTAAAATATTAATATAATATCAAGGGGTGTGATGAGTGTGTGTGTTTGTGGGTGCCAGATTCACACCCCGCAACCCTGCTTTGGAGGTACAGACCCAACGGGTGGTTAGTGTGACGTCACAGCCCCCCGCCCCAAACGCACGTTCGGTGTCCAGACCCAACGGGTCTGCACTTGGTCTGCACTCCCCACTCTTCCCCTCTCCCTCCCCACCTCTCTCCCTCCACCCTCCCTCTCTTCCCCCCTACTCCTCTCCCCTTCCCCTCATCCCCTCCCCCCCTCTCCCCCCTTCCTGCCCTCCCCGCCCTCCTCCCACTCCAAACTCTCCTCACCCTCCCTCTCACCCACCCTGATCTCCTCTCCTTCCCCAATCTCTCCCTTTCCTCCTCCCCCTCTCCCCTCCGTCCCCCTCTTCCCTCCCCTCCCTCCCCTCTTCTCTCCCCACCCCGTCTCCTTCTCTCCCCCTCCCCCTCCTCTCCCCAACCCCGTCTCCCTCTCCCCCACTCCCCCCGCCTGTGTGTTTGGGGGGTGGTTAGTGTGAGTGTGATGCTGCAGCCGCAGCCCCCCCCCCCCAAACGCAAGGTAAACAAAAAAATGAAGTGTAAACTCAGCGGGTGCAGCAGCATCTTTGGATCGAAGGAAATAGGCAATGTTTCATAACAAAACACGTCTGAAGATGGGTTTCAGCCACAAACATTGCCTATTTCCTTCGCTCCATAGACACGGCTGCACCCGCTGAATTTCACCACCTTTTTTGAGTGTACCAGTCTCACAATGAATGGCGGTGCTGGCTCGAAGGGCCGAATGGCCTCCTCCTGCACCTATTTTCTATATTTCTATGATCTTTGGTTTTGACTCCATCGCCCCGCTTTCCCCACAAGCCCCGCCCCTCACTGTGACTGACGGTGCCGCCACCCAACCGCAGCGAAGAGAGGGATTGGAGTCTCGCGTTTCCACGTCCTATTGGCCCGACGCCTTGTCTGACGGCGACAGCTACCAATCACAGCGAGGTCCCGCCTTCCCCTTGACGCCATAGTGCCAGCGACCAATGCCCGAGGTGAAAAGCTGCTGCAGTCCCGCCCCTATACTGCCTGACGGCAGCTGCGCCCAATCAGAGCGCTGGCAGGCAGCGAAGTCCCGCCCGCCGTCCTGTCAGGCATCTGGGGCGACCAATCACCGCGGCGAAGAGCGGCCGGTGTCCTGACCTCGTGGTGACGGACACAATCTTCGATCAATATGAGCGAGGTCCTGCCCACGCCATGACGATTTCCTGTATGACGCAACAGCGATGCCGACCAATCACCACGGTGGAAAGGGAAATATCCCACCCCTCGCCATGAATGACGGGGCGCTGACCAATCCTCCCACAGGGGGCCTGGACAGCGGCGGCCAATCAAGGGCCGTGGGGCCGGAACTATGGGGTGTCCTGTTGCCCCTGGCAACCGGCTGAGTTGAGTTTGGTTTCATTGTGGTTAGGTTCGTGTAGTTTAGTTTGTCTCGTTTAGTTTCAGTTTGAGTTTAGTATCAGTTTGAGTTCATTTGAATTGAGATTAATTTATGGAATTGAATGGAATATTTTATAGTCTCGTGACAAGTCACAGTGAAATTCTTCGCTTGCGTTACCCAACGTTTGCCAACAGTCACCACATCAAGGGCGCTGACACAGTTACAAAGTTACCCCGCTGTCTCCTCCTTTGTTCTTCTCCTGCCCCCACCTCACCCCTCACGTGGTTCCCGCTTCCTCACGACTGTGGCTCGACCCGCGAGGCTTCACCGCTGCCGCCAAGAAGAGATCCTTCCACCAAGGCTCCCGCCACCAAGAGGCCCCACTGCCGAGGCTCCACCACTGAGGCTCCACCGCCGAGGCTCCACCGACACAAGAGGCCCCACCGCCAAGGCTCCACCGCCACCAATAGGCCCCACCGCCGAGGCTCCATCGCCACCAAGAGGCCCCACCGCCAAGGCTCCACCGCCACCAATAGGCCCCACCGCCGAGGCTCCACCGCCACCAATAGGCCCCACCGCCGAGGCTCCACCGCCGAGGCTCCACCGCCGAGGCTCCACCGCCAAGGCTCCACCACCGTTTAGTTGTGTTCAATTTAATTTTGTTTAATTAAATTGAGTTTAGTTTAGTTTAGTTTGGTTTTAGTTTGAGTTATTTGAGGGGAGAGGGTGGAGGGAGAGAGAAGGGGATGGAGGACGGAGGGAGGGAAGGAGATGGAAGTCAGAGGGAGGGAGGGAGAATGGGATGGAGGGAGAATGGTGAGTGAGACAGAGAGAAAGGAGGAAGGGAAAGAGTGATGGAGGGAAACAGTGAGGCAGGGAAAGAGGGAGGGAGGGGAAGAGAAAGGGAAAGAGATGGGAAGCGAGAAAAGAGATACTAACCAAGATTTCTTCCTCCCCCCCCCCCCTTCCCAGTGAGGGATGTCAGAGACGGAGACTGATGCGGAGAAGGAGGGGGGATCTCCGATTGAAGATGAAGCACCTGGCTTCGGGCAGGAGGAAGAGGATGAAGACAAAGAGGAACAGGTACCCCCGCTCTCCCTCTCTCTCCCCCTCTCCCTCTCCCCTCCCCCCTTTTCTCCCTCTCCCCCCTTTTCTCCCTCTCTTTCCCCCTCTCTGTCCTCCCCCACTCTTTCCCCCTCTTCCCTCCTCTCCCCCTATTCCCCCCTCCCCCCTCCCCCTCTTCCTCCTCTCTCCCCCCACTCTCCCCTCCTCTCTCCCCCTCCTTTCTGCCCCCGCTCCTCCTCCTTTCTCCCCCTCCTTTCTCCCCTCCTTTCTCCCCTCTCACCCCCCTCTCTCTCCCCCACTCTCTCCCCCCCCTCTCTCCCCCTCCTCTCACCGCCTCCTCTCTCCCTCCTCCCCACTCCTCCCCCCTCCCCCCTCTGCCCTCCCAATCCCCCTCTCTCCCCCTCCCCCCTCCCCCTTATCCCCTCCCCCTCTATCCCCCTCCCCCTTATCCCCCTCCCCTCTATCCCCCTCCCCCTCTATCCCCCTCCCCTCTACCCCTCTATCCCCTCCCCCTCCCCCTCCCCCTCTATCCCCCTCCCCCTCCCCCTCTATCCCCCTCCCCCTCTATCCCCCTCCCCCTCCCCCTCTATCCCCCTCCCCCTCCCCCTCCCCCTCCCCCTCTATCCCCTCCCCCTCAAGCCAGCACCACCATTCAATGTGATCATGGCTGATCATCCACAATCAGTACCCCGTTCCTGCCTTCTCCCCATATCCCTTGATTCCGCTATCTTCAAGAGCCCTATCTAGCTCTCTCTTGAAAGTTTCAGACTCACAGACTCACAACTCTCTGTGTGAAAAAGTGTTTCCCCATCTCCGTTCTAAATGGTTTACCCCTTATTCTAAAACTGTGGCCCCTGGTTCTGGACTCCCCCAACATCGGGAACATGTTTCTTGCCTCCAGCGTGTCCAA